>CABHPR010141968.1:1892-48334 GCA_902168415.1 Peromyscus melanophrys
ACACACACACACACACACACACACACACACACACACACACACACACAATGAGAAGACAGTCGTTGGCAAGGAAGAATGTCTTCATCAGAAAATGGTCCTGTTGGTACTGTGATCTTGGGTTTGTAGCTTTCAGAATTTCAGAAACAACATGAATATCATTGTGGAAGCCTTCTAGGTGGTGGCTGTTGAGACTTCCTGAACAGACTTGTGGATCTCCTATTGCCTTTGTTCCAAAACTCACCTGTCTTGGGTCCTATGCAATTATTCTTAGTTTAGCAAGCTGGTTAGTATAGATATAACACTTGGAAACAAATTTCAGTCCCCTTGATTTCACAAGATACATATCAGGAGGTAAGACTCTTGACACTCATCAAATCAAGCCATGTAGGGACTAATTGCTTGTCTGGTACACTATGGCACTGGCTAATTCTGGCTGGTTGGGCTTCTACAGAGAAAGCAAGAAGTGAAAGTTTGAGGGACAGCAGACACATTTTGAAGACATTCTTTATCTATGACCTATTTTGATCTTAGTGCTTTGCTACACACTAGGAAAGCAAAGGTGAGTAAAGTGCCCCCTTTCCTGTGGCCCCACATTTAAAGAAGCCAAGTCTACGGAAAGGTGAAATGTAATTTCTGTGACATGCATTTTTTCTGTTACCTATGAAAATTGACTTATAACAAGTCTAAGTGATAATTTTCTTCCTTAAATTTTAACTATTATTCAATTCTTCCATTTGTTCAGGAGACAAAAAGGGGGAGGATTTCTTTAAGCTATTCTACCTGGAAAGGAGCCAGAATTATCTAATAAGGAATCTTCAGAATTCCAAATAAAAGCCTGTATAACTATCTATCATTATCTATCAGTATATCTGTTTATCTATCTATCTATCTATCTATCTATCTATCTATCTATCTATCATCTATCTACCTATCATTTATCTATTTGCTAAGCATGCAATGTAAGAACTATAGCATTAGACAAATGAATTTTTTATTAAAGGGATGATCTTCCAGGAATTGAACCTTGAGAAACCATCTTTGTGGAAACTGTACTTTCTTTCTCCTTCCCTCCCTCTGTTCCTTCCTTCTTTCTTTCTTCTCTCCTCCCTCCCTCCTCGTTCTCTCATTCTTTTTTTTGAAATTATAATAGGAAGCCTATGATTCTCTTTTGTCAGTGAGATGAGTCTACTTTGTCAAGGAGAAGCAGCAGCAGACATTTTAACACCTTGAAACCTGTCCGCAAACATAGCAAAGCAGAGGTTGGTTCTTAGCAGGTTGATCAGAGGGAAGAGAGAGCTGAAACAAAGAAAGCCACCTTATACTCAGCCTACTTTTCCCTCAACTCCAGAGCTCCGTGGAGCAATTTCCAACCTAACACATTCAGGGGAGCCCAGAAGTTCCTTGTCTCTGATTCTAGGTTAGGAGGCCATGAAATTAGTCAGGAAGATGCTTGACTACATCTATTTGTATGTCTTTATAGACTATGATTTATTGAAAATTTATGTAAATACTTAATGTAATTTTATGCTTAATGTCAACAACAATAACACAAATGACTAGGGAAAGCGAGAGGAGCTGGACCATGTGGGAACCAAGGGAAACCTTACAAATTAGAATATACAGTTGTATCCCCAGACATCCACCTCAGAAGTAGACAGAAGCACTCAACCCTAATAAGGAAAGCAGGGTCTATCCCTGACCTTGGGTTGGTGAATAAGAAGTGGAAACAGGTCACACTTTCCTTGCCTGCCAGGCAACACCTCATGGCCCAAGAAGGTTAGCATCCCCTTAATGCTTCTTCCTTCTCTCAGCTCAGAGATCTTACAGGACGGGGCCTGACTTGTCAGGAGAGCAGGAGCATACAGTTTAACTGTGAACTTAGACTTTCAACACAGGGTCCCTGGTAGGGGATAGAGGATGGTTTGGGGTCAGGGGGTATTGAGGAAGGATAAACCAGAAAATTCTCTGAAGGAGAAAACAAAGCAAAGTAGGGTTCACACCACTTCATCGGACACCGACACAGAAGTTTGTTTGCAGACAAAGGGGGCTAAGGATTTGTGGGAAGGTCCTAAAAGGAAACAAAGTTGAGGAACTGAGTATACTGTCTGTCACATACAGTTACAACACACCTGAACGGGGAATGCTCTGAGGCCAGAAGAGGGGTGTGAAGAGCCTCCAATTGATGCTTTGAGGTTTTCTGAGTCTGAGGAGATACTTCCTTTGGGACCAAGAGGAGACCCTCCTTCCCATGTGCTCTCAGAATCTGAAGAGGCCAGCTGTGAGAAGGGGGCCAAGAGCAGTGATTCGGCAGAGACTCTGCATTCAGAAGTGTGTGGTGCTCCCACACAGAGGGGTCGAGTGCAGCCTCGAACTTAGGACTACCTGAAGAACTGAACGCTGAACACACTTTCACCCGCCAACCATTCAGTCCCATGAGCCAGACTTAAGAGCAGCGTGGCTCTGCTGTCTGCTTCATCTCCAGAACCCATGTGAAACAAAAAGAAACAAAAAAACCCATCTGCACCCTGTCTGAAAGAAAGAGAAAGGTGGACTGAGGAGCAACAACTGGAGGTTGTCCTCTAGTCCACACACACACAAGTCCACATCTATAAATTCACCTACACTCTGTATTTGCACATGTACATGCATGCATACACACACACACACACACACCTGTGCACACACATACACAAGAATGTCAAGAAGGGGATTGACCGCATGATTGTCCTTCAAGATGTCTGCCTGGAAATGCTACCACCTTGTTTAAGTAAACTTAGCTGGCTTTTGTTTTTTATAGCCACAATCCTAAATAATATAGGAATTGGTATTGGACAGTGCTATACATGAATCTATAATTTGGAGAGTTGGGCCCGACTAGGGCAAATGGCAGTGTAAGCAGTACTGATTTCACAATCATGGAAATGGATGACAGGATTATTGTCCACAATTTTTTAGAATGGTGCTCACTGAAGCCTTTCAAAGCTTTGGGAGGTTGAGTAGGTACTTTGAAAGAGCATGGGGCATGTGAGGAATTGGAGGCACGTGAGGTAGAACTTCCATTTCTAGGCTTGGGGTATATGGTGAGCTCAAGGACTTTCCGTGACTGTGTTAAAAGAATCTTCACACAAAAACAGCCACACCGAGTAAGCTTACAGGACGGCAACACACAGCAGCTGAATTCACAACCTTACGATGTGTTCTAAATGGAAGTCGGGAAACTAGTTATAAATGATTGACAAGCTGGGAATTAGAATGGGACATAAGGGGAGGGAGCCCTAAGGGCCTTTGGAGCCATTCTTGTATCCATGAGCAGAAGGCTTTCTGTCATCCTGAACATAGTTAGGCTTTGCCTGAAAACCATGTAACTGCTTTGACAAGTCAATTCTCTCCATGTCTCATCGCAATGGCCCATAATTGTCTGCTCACCTATAACTCTACACAGATTCCCTAATACCCCAAGGAGTCCAATTACAAAGGAGATTCAGTGGAAGGCTGACTCACCTTCCTTACTTGCGTTAAATGCATCTGGATAATACCCAGAGAAATAACTTTGGAGGGTCCCAGATGAAGGAGGGATAGGTTCACTTGGCCTCTGTTATTGAGACTCAGTATGCAAGTCTTAACAGCCAAGGTCTATTCTTATATTCTTGGTTGGCATATGGAAATCCATATTATATTGTACCACAAGTAAAATACAGCTTATATGCCATAAATTCTCAAGTGTGTTGGAGAAAAGAGTTTGAGGAATCTGAGAGATGGAAATGCTGAAAAGGTTGATCACGGGTGAGTGCCTGTGAGTGCCTCCACGATGTAATTGAGAGAAATTGGAAGCCTGGGGCATCGCTGGCAGGGAGGTAAAATGGTGTGGTCACTGTATTAAAAAGTACATTAGCTCATCAAAAACCCGAAAATAGAACTATCCTAAGCCCAACAATTCCATTTCTGCACGTATGCCAAAAGAACTGAAATCAAGGATTCAAACAGATCACGTGTGAATCTGTATGTTTGTAGTAGAATTAGTCACAGAGGTTAAAAAAAATGGAACAACACAGTCTGTCCTCTACAGATGAGTCAACAGAATTTGAGGTAGTAGGCACTATGTACACATATAATTATAAAGTAATGTGTGCATTTAGTCTTTGAAAAGGCACGCTCACACAGTCTACGACACAGGTGAAAATAAGGTGAACATAAAACACAACTTCTATATGATTCCACTCTGTTATGCACCAAGAGCAGGAAAATTCTTCGGGGGGAAGCTAACATGGAGGTCCCTGGTCCTTGGAGTGAGGGCAGGGGCTAGGTGTTATTTAATGGGTAGGGAATTTCAGTTGAGAAGATAGAAAAAGTTCTGTAAAGGGATATTCAGTGATAGATGTCAAATCACACAAATGTGCTAAATGCCACTAAATTTCATACTTAAACTAGTTAAAATAGTGATTTTATGACATGTGTGGTTTACCACAATAAATAGAATAAAATTTCTAAAATTAAGAGTCAACTCATGTTTGTTTAATAGACTCCTGGTTGTCTTAGTCGGATCCAGTATAGTCATGTTTCATTTAATGATGGGAGTGTGTTCTGAGAAATGCATCCTTGGGTAATTGTGTCATTGTGCAAACATAATAGAGTGTACTTAAACAAACTAAGATGGCTACAGTATCAGTAGGCAATCTGATCTTGTGGGACACCATTGTGTATGTGGCCCATCACTGGCTGAAGTGTCATGCTGTGGTGCATGACTGTATTTATTGCTGGGTTTCTGAGACTACAACAGTATTTCTCCAGTGGTGGTTTCACGACCAAACCATGAAATGAGCATTTTTATTATAGGAACCATTAAGTCAGAGAAAAGGCCAGATGACAGTTCTGGGAACTCCATTTCCTTATGAGAATACTAGATCAGTAGCACCATCACACCCCAGAACGGACTTCAGAAATTAGAGCTGTGAACACAGTTTTGAACACTACAAAGGTGGTAATTTCAACAAATCCCTCTCTAGTACGTGCACGTAGATCAGTGCATGGGTTGCTTTCTCATTGCTGGGACAAAATTCCAGACAGAAGTAACTGAAGAAAGGAGGGCTTTATTTTAGCCCACAGCTTTAGAAGTTTATCAGTTCATCATGGTATGAAATGCCCGGTGGCTGGAATAGCTCAATTCACGTCAGGGGGAGCTTGCGACACAGCATGTTCACATCTTAGTGAATCAAAAAGGAAGAGCTCAGAACAGAATCCAAAGTGCATGGGAGCTTTAAGGCTTGTCCTCAGGAACCTATTTCTGCTAACTATGACATAGTCCAAAATGTTTCACAGCCTCCCAAAACAGCTGTGTCAGCTGGGGAACTAATGTTCTAACACATGAGCCTGTGCAGGGAAAGCTCATATTCAAATCCTAATAGTTAATGAATGGAAAAGAATTTTCATGAAAAAGAAGGCTGAGGACTTCAGTACATCAAGTGATCCTATTTATCTTGTCCACTGGAGGATTTCTGCTCACTAGAAAAATAAGTCCTTAAGACCTAGCTTGTAACTTTCTCTACTTAAAAAATAATCATGAATATTAGTGTGTTTTCACCACAAAGTGACAGCAGTCCAACTTTACTGTCTGTCTCAAATGGTACATAAATCCTGTGTGTCTCCGTGCAGTCCATAGGAAACTCAGTCCCTCATTGTTTTACAGGACATCATGCTGGTCCATTGCTCTGGTGGCATCATGATGGAGGAGGCTCTTCTGTCTCGCTGTTGTCTTTCCATCAATCCTTTGACCCCCTAAGCATCATTTCTGACACTTAAGAAATTTGTATGCAAATTTGGGTTTATCAGGCCTTGGAAGTTTTTCGTTAGCCGGGTGGTGGTGGTGGCGGTGGCGGCAGCGCAAGTGCACGCCTTTAATCCCAGCACTCTGGAGGCAGAGGCAAGCAGATCTCTGTGAGTTTGAGGCCAGCCTGGTCTACAGAGCGAGTTCCAGGATAGGCTCCAAAGCTACACAAAGAAACCCTGTCTCGAATAAAACCAAAAGAAAAGTAAGAAGAAGTTTTTAGTTGGTCCAGGTGTTTGGGCCATATCATAATATCTATTTCAAAGAAGGAAAAGCTAAAATTTCTATCACCTATTGTTAAGAAGGAGACCTAATTATCCTGCTTTGATCTTACAGGCAGAAGCAATACATGTGAGTGTACAGTTCCAATCCATTGTCAAAATAATCCAAAGAGCTGCCAGCTGGGGTCTCAAACCAGAGAAGTTATTCAGATGGTCCAGGCTCACAACTCTGTTCTGAGTTCTAAAGCTGCTAAGAACATCAAAGACAGATAGTGGTTCATGTCCAATACAGGTGCTAGAATGCCTGTGGAGCCTTGGTGAGATTATTATTGAGGATAACCTAGGATGTGTGAGAAAACCAACTAATTATAAGCTTGACATGAGACCTTAGCAAAGGGGGCTAAGATGTTCCCCATGCCCATGGGATTCCAACATGGAGTGAAGATTATGTATATGGAACCAGGGTCCTTCACATTCCTGAACACAAAGTCTTGACTCACTGCCATTCCTCATGAATACTTTGACACACTGGAGGCTCTATGTGATCACATGGTCAAAGATGAAACACAGTTGGAGCCTGGTTCATGATTCTGAAGAATATTCTGGTTCACAACTGAGCATGACAACATGGATCAAGGATGGGTCAGTTTTATAGAAAAGGAAAACTGCTCCAAAGAGGCAAACCAACAAGTTTTACATTCTTAAAAAAAGAAAAATGAAAGAACTGACTCCCTGAGGCCTACTACTAGAATTATTCAAGTCCTAGGAATGGGATGGTCCATCTCCCCAATCCCTACCATGGCCTTAAGAAGCCCACAAAGGTATACCATGATCCAGATATCAACGTGGACCTATTAAACTTTTCATCCTCACCATAAGATAAGGAAACATGAGAGAGAGAGAGAGAGAGAGAGAGAGAGAGAGAGAGAGAGAGAGAGAGGTGGCTATTGTCAATGCCCTTGATGAGGATAACTTATCAGTTAACAAGGACAACAGGACATGAGGAGCAAGTCGACTGGTTGGAAGTGGCTTAGAGCTCTGAAATAAAAGAAGAGTGAAGAATAAAGCAATGTTTAGAGGGAAGTTTCTTTGCATTAAAATATATTGGCAGACTGGTCCCATGTTTCTTGTCAGAATGTAAAGGCTCATGTCTGGCTTCATCATTCATCACCACAAGACCTGAGCCAAGCAGTAATGATCATAATAAACTAAAGAGACCCTGGGTTAAGCAAATCATTACAGTTGACAACTGAGGTGTAAACATGACCTTAATTAATGAATCTATAATCTCTCTTTCAAGTTTCTGGCCTTTAGTCACACTTCTAATTGAACTGCGTGTGGGAGCAGCAGGTCATTTCCTGCTGTGGAGAGGCAGCCTTGGATTTCTGGGCAGGATGACCACCCCAGGCTTAATGTTTAGTTTCAGTTTTGTAATTTGATGTAATTTACATATGGCATCACCTGCTCTCTCCTCCGCAGCCTCTGTCTATCTCTATCTTTATTCTGCTAGAATACAGAGCATCACGGATGGAGAGCAAGAGTGTACTTGCTGTATATTCATCCAATGACCCAGTCATAGACTAGCGAGACCAAAAAAAAAAAAAAATCAAAAAAAGGTAAGGAGAAAGTAGGCCCTTGTCTGCTTAGAGAAGTTACAAGTGTATTCTTAAAAATAAGAACAGGGCCTGGAGAGCTGGCTCAACAGTGAAGAGCGTTATTCCAGAAGACTTGGGTTCAATGCCCAGCACCCACATGGCAGCTCCCCACCATCTGTAACTCCAGTTCCAGGGGATCCAGTGCTTTATTCTGGCCTCCTCAGATATTAAGCATGTATGTGGTGGACATACATACATGCAGAGGAAGCACACACACACATAAAATTGAAAAAAAATCAATAACGTCTTTTTACAAAGAAGAGTAAAATGGTGACACTGTGTCCTCCTACCTCAGAATAAGGAAAAGCTTAAGACACTCTTGCAGATTATTTACTCTGCCCTGTCTCAGAGCATCTGTGTCTGCTAATATGTCTATCACGATAGCATAGTTGCTGGAGGCTGGCACTGCACTGAGTCCATTCCTGACCTCCTGACCTCTGTTTCCAGAACCATTTCAGACTCCATGAACCATGTGGGACTGAACCACACCAAAGAATTAGTGATTTTCTCACATACACTCCTTGGCATCCGTTCTTTTGTCTGACAGCCATTTTTGATGCTGAGGGAGGAAAGAGGGAGAGAGAGCTGTCTTCCAGACAGAATCTTTTGCCATACATCTATCATGTGGTGTTGACAGTCCCTTCATGCAGTGCCATGCGGGGGCACTGACGTCTCAGTAAAAATTCTCCCTGAGATCCAATGATTTATTTAGCTAACAGCTTAGTTAATTATGTCACGTTGACGATTTCAAGAGGGAATGAGAAACACACATGGGCTGGGTGAGGAGTCTGACTGTCAGCAATATTTAATGGCGTGGCATGGCTAGCAAAGCCAGTGAGTTCTTTGTGCAAAAATCTATGTTGAAGTCATCAGGCATTCCCCTAAAATCAAAGGCCACTACTACATTTCCAAAGAAATGTGTTTTCTCCTCATAACAAGGCAACAGAAAGCCAAACACAAAGCCAAAGGGGAAAAAAAAGAGTCAAATATTTTTCAAATTATGTAAATTTTCTCTATAAGGAAGAGGAGCATCTCTTTTGGAATCTAGAGGAATCTAGAAAGATTTCAGTTTCCTGTCTTCTTCATAGTCACCCACTCCTGACCTTACCCTTGTCATCTCTACAAGCAGAGGACCAGCCAGGTTGGAGTCAAGGAGCTCTTAAAGGAACGTATAGCAAGATGGTATGAGGTCTGGAGTATTAAGAGACCAGAGGGACCAAGCCGCCCGCCTCATGGGTTCTCTGTCCTAGAGCAGCTGGCCTTGACTGTCAGTCAACATTGACCTCAGTACCTCTACTCCATGTAAAATAGAGTATATTCTCCTTATACTAAATTTGCTCAAATACTTCACCTTTCTTTTTCCCCCACACATATTTTTGGGTACCTGCTATAAGAATGACACTGTTCCTAGTACCAGGGATACAGGGCAAACAAAACAATCTCTGTTGTCATGGAGATGTCTAGTAGAGTTTTAATACCTCTCTGCATGAAAAATGGGCCAGGTGTCAGTTCTCACATTAGGACTGGGAGAACAGCTTCAGCACTCTGGAGGTGGAAGACAAACATAGCCCGCCCAGAGACTACAGCAGAATCGTTTGTAGGAGAGTGTGTAACAGAACAGCATCAGCCGGGTGCTTATTCTCTAGCACGGTACAATAGTGGGCGGAACAGTAATAACTAACATATGCACGGCACTCTGCAGCCGAGAAATCCTGTTTACAAACACTCCACCATTTTCTTTAACAAAAACCTTTCAGGGTATTAGTACGCCCTTTAATGGGTGAAGTTGATGAATGTTCAGAGAGTTTGAAATGACTGGCCCAAGATACTGATTAAACAGCAGAGCCGAGATGGACTCCGATGTTTACTCAAATCTCAGACTTGTTCCATTATGATAAAACTTCACTGAACATTTCTTAGTCCATTTTCTTTCCTCAAGGACTGTTTTAGTAAACTGAAGCTTGCCAAAATCTTGTTCTGGCTACACATCACGAAGCCCTACCCCCCAACCTGAAATGACCAACTGCTCCCCCTGTTACTTCTTAAATCTTGTTTTAGACATTGGCTTTTGGTCTCACAGATAAAGCAGCCTTTAATGATAGAAGAGGAACTACACTAAGGAAAAGATGATGATCAAACCCTTCTGTCGGTTGTTGGGTGAGACCAAAGAGTTCAGAATTCAATTTAGAAATGTGTCTGTGGTTCTAAGGATGATGCAGTTGGCAAACTACCATTAAGGACCATATATGATGTTTTGTTTCGTGTCCTAGGAGGATGGAGGAAGATTGAGTGTTAAACGTATGATACAGGGATGTAATTAGAGACATAATAGGACAGTCAGATCTGTGGCTCTTTGGAATGAATGCATGGATGATGGAAGAGCAGGCAGAACCTGCTTGTCTTGACTTGTGATTCCTCTACAAGGATTCAGTTGGAGGACCAAGAAAGGAGGTTGATGACTGAGATGACTTCATGCTTCTACTCAGTCTTCATTGCGCAGTCTCAAGGTAATATGGTACTGTAGAGAGGATCTTGAGCAAGGACATGGGTGCCTACATGCTCCAGGGCTCTGCAGCTCTCCATCCCTATACACTTGGGCAAACATCTGTCAACTGTGGGTCCTTCATTTGGGCCATGAAAAGAGACTGGTGGCTTTTGTTCTAGTCTCCCCAATGGTTGCCAATGAGAAGCTCTTGAAATAACCTTTCACCACAAGACTCCCGAGGGCAAAATTCCTTTGTTAATTTGTATCGGTGCTATGCCCTGAAAAGACAGCTTGGATATGCAATGGACCTGATACATGGTAGGCATCCAGTAAAGGGTTGGCGAATGGATGTATACACAGCACATGTAAAAATACTTTGAAATGTAGGAAAAACTGAGAAAGGGGAATTCTCATAACTACGTCCACCATCTGTGGTAACATTTTAGTGTAGGTCTAATGAGCTCTTTCTTTTGCACAGCCTCATGGGACAAATTCAAAAGGATCAAGCCAACAACATAATCTCTGTCTTAGTAACTTTTCTATTGCTGTGACAAAACATCATGGCCAAGGCAACTTATAGAAGAAAGATGTTTTGGAGGGCTTACAGTTTCAGACGTTGAGTCCATGACCATCATGGTGGAGAGCATGGCAGCAGGCAGGTCTGGTACTGAAGCAGTAGCTGAGAGCCTACATCTTGATCCACAAGCACAAATCAGAGAGAGCTGATAACTGTGAATGCTAGGAATGATGTGGGCTCTTTGAAACCTCAAAGCCAACCCTCAGTGACACACCTCCTCTAACAAGGCCATGCCTCTAATCCTTCCCAAACAGTCCCAACTCCTGGGCACTAGGCATTCAAATATCTGAGCCTATGAGGGCATTCTCATCAAACCACCACAACCTCCATAAAATAAAGTCAAGGTGGCAGTTATGTAAAGCAAAATACAAAAGCTACATGGCATAGTTGATGGATGGTGGGTTTGGAGCAAGGCTCCCTGAAGGCAGACATGGCTTCTCTTCCGTTTTCCTTGAGCTTGGTGGAAGGTGGTGTGAAGAGCTCCTACCCACCAGAGCTCAGTAGAGATATAGGCCTGGAAATGAGGATTGAAAATCTCCAAGCTTATCTCCTCTGGCACATCCTCTTTTAGACCCTAGAAGGGGTAGTGGTATGGTTTGTGTTGTACTTCTGTGATAAACACCGTGACCAAAAGCAACTTATGGAAGAAAGGGTTTATTTGGCTTAAAGGTCCTGATCACGGGCGACCACTGAGGGAGTCAAAACAGGAACCATGATGAAATGCTGTTCAGTGACTGGCTCAGCCTAATCCAGGACCGTCTACCCAGGTGTGGCACTACCCAAAGTGGACTGGGCCCTCCCACATTAATCATCATTCATGAAGAAAATGCCCCATAGACATGCCTATGGGCCAATCGAATGGACATAATTCCTCAATTGAAATACCCTCTTCCCAGGTGACTCTGGTTTAAGTGAGCAAAACTAACCAGTGTGGTGATATTGTGTTCCCCAAAATATTGTGCACCCTAATAAACTTATCTGGGGTCAGAGAACAGAACAGCCACTAGACAGACATAGAGGCCAGAAAATGGTGACACACATGCCTTTAATCCTAGCATTCCAGAGGCAGAAATCCGTCTGGATCTCTGTGAGTTCAAGGCCACATTGGAAACAGCCAGGCATGGTGACACACGCCTTTAATCCCAGAAAGTGATGACAGAAAGCAGAAAGGTATATAAGGTGTGAGGACCAGAAACTAGAAGCTTTTAGCTGGTTAAGCATTCAGGCTTTCGAGAAGCAGTTCAGCTGAGATTCATTTGAATAAGGACTCAGAGATTTCCAGTCTGAGGAAACAGGATCAGCTGAGGAACTGTCGAGGTGAGGAAGCTGTGGCTTGTTCTGCTTCTCTGATCTTCCAGCATTCACCCCAATACCTGGCTCCCTGGTTTGTTTGTTTTTTTAATTTATTTTATTTTATTTTATAATATAATTCAACTTTACATATCAGCCATAGATCCCCCTGTTATCCCTCCTGCCACCCCGCCCCCCTCTCCCCGGCCCACCCCCCATTTCCATTTCCTCCAGGGCAAAGACTCCCCCGAGGATTGAGATCAACCTGGTGGGCTCAGCCCAGGCAGGTCTAGTCCCCTCCTCCCAGGCTGAGCCAAGGGTCTCTACTAAGCCCCAGGTTTCAAACAGCCAATTCATGCACTGAGCACAGGACCCAGTCCAGCTGCCTGGATGCCTCCTAAACAGATCAAGCCAATCAACTGTCTCACCCATTAAGAGGGCCTGATCCAGTTGGGGGCCCCTCAGCCATTGGTTCACAGTTCATGTGTTTCCATTCGTTTGACCACTTGTCCCTGTATTCCATCCATCCCTGGTCCCAACAACTCTAGCTCACATAAACCCTCCTCCTTCTCGCCAATTGGACTCCCGGAGCTCCACCCGGGGCCTGACCGTGGCTGGCATAACTGGATATCAACGTGCAGAAGGCTGCAAATAGATCCATATCTATCACCGTGCACAAAACTTAAGTCCAAGTGGATCAAAGACCTCAACATAAATCCAGCTACTCTGAACCTGCTAGAAGAGAAAGTAGGAAGTAGTCTTGAACGCATTGGCATAGGAGATCGCTTCCTAGGTATAACACCAGTAGCTCAGACACTGAGACAAACGATCAATCAATGGGACCTCTTGAAACTGAAAAGCTTTTGTAGAGCAAAGGATACGGTCAACAAGGCAAAGCGACAGCCCACAGAATGGGAAAAGATCTTCACCAACCCCACATCGGACAGAGGACTGATATCCAGAATATATAGGGAACTCAAGAAATTAAACATCAAAATTCTCAACAGTCCAATTAAGAAATGGGCTATAGAACTAAACAGAGAATTCTCAGCAGAGGAAACACAAATGGCTGAAAGACATTTAAGGAATTGCTCAACATCCCTAATCATTAGGGAAATGCAAATCAAAACAACTCTGAGATACCACCTTACACCAGTCAGATTGGCTAAGATCAAAAATACTGAGGACACCTTGTGCTGGAGAGGATCTGGTTTGTTTTTATTAGTAAGACCTTCTAAGATTCATGCAACATCTGGTGCCCAACGTTTGTGGTACGAATTCTCGAAAAAGCTACTTGCCTGTGGCCTTGCCGGCCCCAGCTCAGACCCGAGCTACATGTTGCCGGTTGTGGTGGCACAGTGGTTGGATTTACTAAAGGAGGCAGAGGCAGGAGGATCCCAGGTTTGAGGCTGGCCTAGGAGGCTTACTAAGGAGAAGCTATGGCCAGAGCCAAGCCGTGCCACAAACGGTGGCGGTGGGACAATGGAGGCAGCAGCTGCTGCTCTGAGTTGCTGGCTCCTTCTCATCGTGTTGGTGACTTTGGTGATGCTGCTGTCTAGAACAAAGGATTTACTGCTGCTTTTTCAGAGAATTGGCAGGACTATCGTGTTACAAGAAAGCATCAGCAAAGGTCAGTTTGGAAAAGTTTGGCAAGACAAATGGTGGGGGAAAATTGCTGTGAAAATTTTCTCTTCACAGGGAAGAACTTCATGGTTCCGAGAGACAGACATTTATCAGACTGTGATTGCTCCAAACTACAGAGGAGGCACACACACACACACACACACACACACACACACACACACACACACAAAAACAACAACAGCAACAACAACAAAAAGCTGCAGGGAACCAATGACCACACCTAACAGTGACTTTGAAATTTGAAATCTTCAAAAGGATGATGGGACCCCACAACAATGATTCCACATGGAATATGGTAAAACCATTAAGCTGATTAACACCATGGAAAGATTGACTTTGGACTACAAACTACTCAGGGCAATTTCAAGATGGCTAGCTGAGATGATCCAGCCTGACAGACTACTCGAATGAGGACTTGTGACAAGCCCTGAACTTTCTCATTATGCAGTGACTGGACAAATGATATAGGACTTGACAATTAACCCCAAAATTTTCTTTTCAGGATTCCCTAAAGATGTCTTCGCCCCTAGAAAGCAGGAAGTAATTTTAAGAAAATGACGCCCACATTCCCAAGAGGTGGGATGGGAGGTTTTTGGTCGTTTAATGAGTTAGGGATATTGTCATTGTTTACAATGGTTGGTTACACGTTGTTAATTATTAATGGTCAGGAAAAAAGCTGAACAAAGAGATTAGATTCTGAGTTTTTGTTTGAAAAAAAAGAAAAAAGAGAATATAGATATGAGGTAGATCAATGAATCTATTCTGAGAAAAAAGATGAAGAAATAATAGGATAAATGGGTAGATGATTGAATCTACTCTAAAAAGAAGGGGAAGATATAAAAATGACAAAAGGTAGATTATTGAATTTATTATGAAAAGAAAAAAGAGAGAATATGGATATAAGATAAAAAAGGAGACTATTGAATCTACTTTTAAAATGGAACTACTTGTTTTACATAGGATAAGTAATGAAATTTTTTTTGTCTGAGTTTATCAAATGTTACTAGACTGGACATTGTTACATATTAACGGAGTTTTTCGTCAAAACCTGTCAAACCAGCATGGACAGTTAGTTTGTAATCCTATTGACTATAAGCAGTTCTAATAACACAACTTAATGAGCGTGTGCAGTGTGCAGTCTGCCATTGTTTAACTCTTTGCTTGATTTGAAGTTAACATTTTTCTCGGACACCTCCCTGCCTGATCACAGAGTTACCTCTCAAATATAAATGTCAAGTGAGGCAAAAGAAATTAATTTAATATGCTTTATGGGCACTGTAATACTCAGAAGGCTAACAATGGCAGAACAGAATTATAAAGGATTTGGGAATGAGGATGCTTTATAGACTCTGGCACACTGCCCAGGGCAGTAGAGTAAGTGGGGGAAGGAAAACTGTTAATTGGGGTCAGTGGTCAGCCTTTTCAGCATGAGCAGTTTTTAGAAATGTCAGGACTTTTCCTTCCCAAGATAGCCACAAGCTTTTGTTCCAAAGCCTTCCTCTAACACGCCAGCATGCTCGATTTTCTAATGTGCAGCTACCAGGCTGCTGGGGATGACAAAGAGCCAATGCTAGCAACTGAGGCTCTCTCTGTGTGAGGACTACAGTCAGAAGAAATTAACCGGCCCTCTCTGCAGTGAAATGTCTTAGTCTGTAGTTAACAGGCTGGGGCTGAAATTAAATTGCCCAAGATTTAGAACATCAGCTCTGTAAACTTAGGTAGATCTGTGTTCGTGTTCATCTACCTCTTTGATTTTTATATTTGTAAAGTAGAACTAATGCATCTAATTCACAGAAGAGAGGACTGCATCTGTGGATGTCTGTGTGTAAAACAGTTCCCGACACAGAGTTAAGACTCAGCCAGCCTTGATGCTAGCAATCATCCTGTCAATGGAACGTGTGCAGTTGGAGCTTTCCAGCTTTGGACTGGAGAAGGCTATCTTCCCCAGAATCCTCCTTGGAGACTATGCCGCATCTGTGATTCCATGACCCTGTCCCCGTGAGGAGATCTTAACCTTCATCAATGAAAGACAGAGTTGCAGAGGCCTTTCTGAGAGGCAGAGAGTTCTGTTCCGCTACTGACTACTCTGATGATCACAGCGTAGTCTCCCATGGAATCTCAAGTAGTCATTTTGATGAGACTCTTGGAAGAGCGAATGCTCGAGTCCCAGTGCTTAACACAACAAGCGCCTCCATGGAAGCTCGGGCTTCACCTTAGGTGACTTCTCTCGGCTTCTATTTTGTGTTGAATTCCAGAGGCATGTCACCAATTCTCCTTTCTCAAGTTACATTTTCAACATACTTTCTGCCTCCCACTGCTCCTCTCCTTCTCTGTCACTTAGCAACTTGGGGTCCCAGGGAGGGGGAGGAAACAGAATTTCCAGAGACTAACTACCCTGTGAAATGTCTCCATCCTCTTTCCAAGGCCACCCCTGTGTTTCCTTCAGCTTCTGGACTCTTCATCTCTGGAGCATATTCTCATTTTTGGATGATAAGTAATATGAGGGGTCTGTCTCATGTATTCACAGAGCCATCACCCATCCCTTAGTTTATCACCAAGTCAGACAGAAATTTAAAATCCTAATATCATGTGCAGCAGCCTGTGTGTGTATAAGACCTTATCATGATTTATATGATATTATAGCATGGCATGATTTTCTCTCTCTCTCTCTCTCTCTCTCTCTCTCTCTCTCTCTCTCTCTCTCTCTCTCTCTGTGTGTGTGTGTGTGTGTGTGTGTGTGTAGTATTCATGTGAGAGGAAATGTGTAGGCATTTGTGTGTGTAGGCATGAGTACATATTTGTATGTGAAGTTGTAGGTGTAGTGTGTGTATATGTTCTTCTTGTACATGTGGGTGGCATATTACTGCAGAAACGTGTGTGTGTGTGTGTGTGTGTGTGTGTGTGTACGCGCTAAAGGATAATGGATAGCCTCAGATGTCAGTCATTCCTTGCGTATTATTCATCTCTTCCTTCTTTCCTTCCTTCCTTCATTCGTTCATTCCTCTCTTCAGATATAGTCTCTCATTGAACTGAAAATCATCAAGTAGGCCAGGCTGGATGGCCAGTGAGCCCTGGAGATCTATCTCTGCTTCCCTGGTGCTGGGATTAGCATCACATACCACACTGAAAAAAAAATATGGGTTTTAGGGATCCATTCAGGCCCCTGTACTCACAAGGTAAAAACTTCACCTATTAAGCCCCCTCTCCAGACCCTACAACATAATTTTTGACTATGACATACAGAAATGATACTGTAAAAATTATTGCCAGTGCTTCCCATCAACATCCATGTTTTTGTTTGATTAGTAATTTGTTCCTCTACCAGTATATAAGTTTCATGGAGTCTGGAACTATATTTTTATTTACCCTAGCATCCTCAGGGTTAAACAGAATACCTTATACGTAATACATTGTCAGTAAGTATCTGTTGAATGAGTGATAGAATGAATGAATACAGCTTAGTCATTTGGAACCTAAAATTGTACAGTTTCCACTCTTGAGAATTTCAGGGAGAGGAAATTCTACCAGGAATGAATGGAAATAGTATAAGCCAATACCTTCTGATTCTTCATTTCAAATATCCTGGTACACTGCAAGAAGTTTGGCCTTGTGGACTGCACACTATCTCCGCCCTCTGAGAGTGAACTCAGAAGACCATGTCTAACAAAGGAACTGACACCCATGAAGATAAGGGACCTTCTAGGTAGGTCTCATAGAGTAGAGCAGCCAAAATGCAGTTAAAAAAGAACACAGGCATAAAATGAAAAATTCAACCTGACAAAGTGGGGCTTATTCCAAGAATGTAATATTCAAAACCAGTCAGTAAAATCCATCACATTAAAATGAAAGGGAAAAACCCACAAGATACATTGTCTACTAATGCCAAGAAGCATTTGACAAAATTAAATATCCATTGGTGATATAAACTCTCAGCGAGTTGAGAATGAAAGGGAAATCTCCCTGCCGATAAAAGGCATCTGTTCAAACCTTGTGAGTCATATTACACTTAATGATGAAAGACGGGACACTTCCTCTCTCTCATCAGACGAGGCGGGTATGCATGGTCTCATCGGTCCTATTCCACACTGTACTGGAAATCTTAGCTCAGTAATGCAAGAAAGCGGACTGAAAGTCCTTCGAATTAAAAGAAAGAAAGCAAGCCCAGTTTTGCTATAATCTAAGGATTAATCAAAAGACATCCACACAAAACTTCTTTGAACTACTGAGTCAACTTACCAAAGTGACGGGATGCACGGTCC
This sequence comes from Peromyscus melanophrys, assembly GCA_902168415.1. Classification (NCBI taxonomy): domain Eukaryota; kingdom Metazoa; phylum Chordata; class Mammalia; order Rodentia; family Cricetidae; genus Peromyscus; species Peromyscus melanophrys. Next base: position 19,845 of record CABHPR010141968.1, read on the forward strand.
AAGTGCAGCTATGCTTCTAAATACATGTCATGAACAAATGGAAACAAATCTGAAAGAAATGATGTTGTTTACCATAGCTTTAACCTGTATGTACAACCTATGAGCCCAACACACATGTACAGAATGTGCATGTTTTCCAAAATACTGATGGGAAGAAAGCAGACTTCAATAAATGAAGAGATGCGGTCACCATGTAAAGATGTCAATCCTGGTCCAAATTCCAGGAGGCTGTTTTTAAAAACAGAAGCTAAGAAGCTAATTCTAAAACACATATGGAAAGATAATACAGTCAGAATAGGCAAAACAATGTGTGTAAGAAGAATGGAGTGGGAGTACTGACCCCTCTTACCTCAGACTTATTCCAGAGCTATAGTAACCGAGGGAGGTATTTATGGTAACATACATAAATAGATCAATGAAACGGAACGAAAGTTTAGAAACACTCCCACACAAATATGACCCACTGATTTTTAGCCAAGGTACCAAGGCAATTCGATGGTGAAAGGCGGTATTTTTAACACGCAGTACAGAGACAATAGGATATGAACATCCAAAGACAGGAACTTCGGCCCATACTCACACCCAGTGCAACTCAATGAACTCAAACTGCTTCACAGACCTCAAGGTAAACATCTAAAACAACAAAAATTCTAGAAGAAAGCAGAAGAGAATTTTTTTTTAATCTGGGGATTTCTCTGATAGCTACTGAAAGCAAGACCCCCTAAAATAGAATACTGGGAATTTAACCTTTATCAATATATACTTCTACTCTTTGAAAAACTAGTAAGACAAATTAAAAGAGAACACTTGCAAAAAAAATCTAATAAAGGGCTTCTGAAAAGAGCAGTCAACACCCAGACTAGCAGCCTAGAAGTGGGAGATTCTCCACAGAGCAAATTGGACAGTAAGCGGGCAGGGGAAAACATGTCCGTTGTTATTGCTAATTAAAGGGGATTCAAAATGAAACAAAATAGCTGTTGCCACTTCCCTGCTTGGGTGGCTCAGTATTTTCTCTATTTTTGCTTGTTTGTTTGAGACAAGGTTTCTCTGAATAGCCCTGGCTGTCTTGGATCGCAGTCTGGAGACCAGATTGATCTCGAACTCAGAGTTCCTCCTACCTTTGCCTCCTGAACGCTGGGATTAAAGGTGTGCACTACCATGCCCCACTTTAGTATTTTTCTATATTGACAATGTCATGTCCTACCAAGGACGTGATGCACCTGGGACTCACATCCTGTTGGTAGGAACACAAAATATCACAGCTTCTTTGGTGACCAGTTTAGCAGCTTCTTGCAGAATTCAAGATATATTTATCATATAACTCTGAAGTCCTGAAGCTTTGATCTGGAAGTTCCAACCCCCATTGAGGCTTTGGTAACAGTCACACCTACAGGGCGGGGCTGAGAGAGGACCCTGAAGACCCGAGATCCAGATGTGCTGGCTCTCTTGGTTCCTGGACCCTGGATGCTAGAGGTAGACGGAGCAGAGTTCTCCAGAGAACACCGCCGGAGTGCACTACACCTTTCCCAGACCCTGTTACCTATCCCTTCACTTGTGAGTTACCCCACAAAATAAACCTCCCTTTTATGTGGAGTGCCCTTAATAATTTCACCAATAGTCCTGATCCTCAGTACTCACCTGAGAGAAATGAAAACTTATTATCATGAATATAGCCGCTCCAGCCACCTTCGCAACCAGTGGAAGCCCTCCAGAAAGCCCTTCATCAACTGAGTGGGTAAGTCGTGTGAATAGTGCTCTTCTGCCCTAATAGCAGCAATAAGACAAGGAACAGTGATAACTGACACCAATAGTCAAGACACGCAAGTTGGAAGAGTCTCAAAGGCTTGATGCTGAGCCACGGAAACTGAATTTAGAAAGTTACAAACTGTGTGACTTCATTCATACGCCACTCTCCGAGTCATAAAACTGTGAGGATAGAAAACACTGGTAGTTCTAGAAGCCGGAGAGCTGGAATGACTGGGGAGGGTGGCATGGGAGTTATGGAGTCAGAACTGACCTGTGTTCTGATCACAGCTGGGGTAGCGTGATCCTGGGTGTGCTGAATTCATAGATTTCCAACAACACAAATGTGCATTCTACTACATTTTATTTTCGAAACAAGATAGACACAGCTATTTCAAGGGAGAAACATAAAACAAAACAAAACAAAACAAAAAACAAAACAAAGTCTAACCAAAGAGCATCCGAGAGAAGAGGCAGAGGCAGAGGCAGAATTCTCCTGGTTTATCGGCTGCCTGTGGGAAACAAGCCTGTGGAAGCTACACCCATTTCATGCCTTTGGCTTCCTCCTTAGGTCTGTGTTTCCCTCCTACCAAACAGAGCAGGCACTCCACAGTGGAAGCCTTCCTGCAGGATGCAAGCATCGGGCATGCCAAATTGTCAGTCACACAACCGACCGGCAGCGGCAACCTCCCTCTTGCCCATGCCCTTCCTCCCATGCACCCTGGATGCCGTCTCAGTGGCACCCACCCAAACCAGAGACAGTTGCTTGTCCACTCACTTGCCTGGTATTTACCGAGTCCTTGCTGGGTAGCAGGCTCAACCAGGGGCCCCGTTGCCAGGTTGAGGCCCAGGGCATGTTCTAGAGAGCAGCTGCTCTCTTGAGGGCCAGTCAGGGTATGCCCTGCCCTGTTATCCTGGCCGTTATCTCGTCCCCCATCTTGGCAGATTTCAAATGCTTTCCAATACTTCATTCCTTTCTTGGGTGAAGATTTAAGCAAAGGCAGATAGATCCACTTACAATATGGCAACAACTCCCTAGGGGCTCCCTAACCCACCAGCGCTTGCTTCTCTGACTCCCCAACCTGATCCAGTCTGTACTGTTATGTAAAACCTTTTCTCAGGCTTCCTAGAAGTACAGCCAGAGGTGGGTGAGATTTGGTGGTTAATCAAGGTTACACAGTCTATTTGGTCTGAGATCAGAGTTTAGACCATGAATGCTCTAGCTTCCTTTTCAAAATCAGACTAGAGAGTGAGATTCGTACACACAGAAATATTGCTCAAATCCTTCTCTGAAAACTAGGTAGAAATGGAAGAAACATTCTCCCAAGTATCTGCACAAGCAACTTTGGACAGAAATGCTTTGAAAACATAGTCGTGTCCTGGGGGCAAGAGATGTTTTTGATATAAACCGCGATGACAGCAGTTCGTAATAGACCCACATTCAGGGAACTGTTCCAGCATGCCAGAGGTTTGGAGGCTTTTAACTCTCATAATTCACCCTAACACACGCCAACTAAGCTCCAGCAATGTTAAGGAGCTGACAAACCGCAAAGACCAGGAAATGCAGCTCCAATGCTGATCGGAAGAGCAATAGGAGGTAAATGCTTATCAAAAGGCAATCTGGGAACAGGGGCTGGACTTACGACACGATGCTTGAAAGCAGTTCTATGGTTTCCCAGCACACAGAGAGGCCTTGAGCCTGAAGGTGCCCAGAGAAGGAAGGAAGAAAAGGGACAGCTTTGCCCACTTGTCCAAAAGTCACTACAATTGTGCCACTCAGGTGGAGTGTGCAGTGAGGCTGACCTAATGCTGACCTTAGGCCAGGGCCATTTCGAGCACTCCTTTGAATTAGCCAGCATTTCCTGGGGAACAAGAGCAGAGCTGAAGAGTCTGGATTAGCGTGGGGTGTAGAGCAGTCACTATCAGGGCAGTTCAGTCATGTGAAGCAATGTCACCCACCCATTTCATCCCCGCATCCAAAGCACACCCAGCCTAGACTGGCGTGTTGGTCCTCTTCCTCACATCTGCCAGCTTTGGTTTCGTTGGAAAAGAACAAAAGAGTTTGCCCTGGAGAAATACCTCTATCTCCCTGTTCCTTCGTTTTCTATGAATAGTTTGGGGGAGAAAGCCACCCTACGGAATAAAGACTCAAATTGGGTAGAATTAGGGAAGGAAGTGGGGATTGCGAAGGCCTTTGGTTCCTACCCGACACCCCAGGGATCTCAAGCCCACTCTGCTCTGTCTGCTTCCTCAGAATACCAGGCTGCTCTGTCCTTCCATGAGGCATCCACACTTTCCCTCCGGCTGTTCAACAGGACGAAGTCAATGGACTGAGAACCTACCAGTTCACTAATAGGTAAGAACTCGTATCACCTGTGGGACTAGCTGTGGGTGGGAATTACATTGTAATATGTCACCTGGCATCACCATTCCCTGAGTGGCAGGAAAAGCTCTTGATAGACCCAGATAGGCAAACCTCAGTGTTCGACCTAGCTCTTAAACACTGACTGACCAGCAACTCACCTCTCCCCTAGGGAACTTCTTCAGATCCCATTCCCAACTAGGTAGAGGATGCATTGCACCATGTCCTACCAGACAGCCCTTTGTCCATACTCTTGCATCCCATCTAGTACCTCACAGATTCAGGGCCGCAGAATGCTGATTGGGTCCTCAAATACCAAAGACCTGAGCTCTCTGATGTCATCTAACGAGACCAGATTCTCAGGCCCCCGTGGGCAAATGACACTCCAAAGACATTGTTCTCTAGCATACTGGTCATGTGACCCCATTCCCCTTCCCCAGTAGATCCCAGACCCCTGTTCTGTTTCCTTCCAGGGTGTTGCAAAGGATTTCAAACCAGAGGAAGGAAATACTGGGGGACTGCTGCCCCCTTCTGGCTGGGAAACATCCAAAGCCAAAAAAAAAAAAAAAAAGAGCAAGGATTTCCTAAATTAACATGGATGCTAAATCTCATGATGGAGAAAAATGCAATATCCATGTTATTGGAATGGTCAGGATGATTCTTAACACGAAGTCACTTGGAAGAAAAGGAAATATGGGTAAAATTTACAATCATAGTTATGGACACCTTTACTATAAGATGAAAAAAAAATGAGAAAGCAAAAAGGAGTTAAGAGGTGGTATGGTTACCCCCTTGCCTGTGAGCAAGAAATCAAGCATGGCACTGCCTCCCAGCACCCTAATAGTCAAACAGCAAACTTCCTGATGCACAATTCAAGCTCACGTTTCCTCTAGGTCAGTGAGAAATTAAGTGAATAACAGTTGTCTTTCACACTGCTGTGACCAAAGCATCTGAACCATAGCATATGGCCATAGTGTATGAACGGATAGAGGACCTTACATATTCAAAACACAATGGTGAGCAAGCCATACCTGCTCACCTACTGTGTGCTTGCTTAGCTTGAACATCAAGTGGTTGGCGGCAATCGTCACAGGGACAGAAAAGGAGCAGAAGAAATCATATGACCTGCTATGTGCGTTTATGGAAGGGCAGGGACCATGGGCTGGACCTACGTTAGGGTCTAGAAAGGCAGGCCAATTGAGTCTTGAGGAATGCATGCTAGATGGGCAGCTTGGAGAAGAAAGGAGCTGGAGTAAGAGGATGTTCATAGCCAGGCACATGTCTGGGTGAAAGAGCATCCCTGATCTTTCTTCCTTCTTGCTATCTTCCTTGTGAGGATGAATAAACAATCTCAGTGCGAGCTAGACCATGTACCACACCACTGAAAGCAGTCATGGCCTGTCAGAGTTTACACACAATCTCTTGTCTATAAATAGTGCTTGCCTGATCTTCCATACCCCCTCAGAAAACAGTGCTGGTCAGTCTCACAGTGACTTTGAAGTGGGGAGGGGGTGTTATATTTGGTTTACTCTTTCCTGTGTATTTATATTTCTTTTGTTTACACAAACATTCCCGCCGGGTTATTGCTGCCATATCTGGTCACCTGCTGCCATTAGAAGATTGCCTAGTGACTTCATTCTGTGCAAAAGACAACTTTGCCCATCCCACCCTCAGCTCCAATCTGTTCTTGAATGTACTCAGAATTCCACAGTCTTGGGTCTTAAAAAAGAACGTTTCTTTCTCCATTGCTTCCAGCTTGATTCCCAGAACTGCACTGTTTATACTTCACAAGCATCCCAGGAAGGGAGATGCACCCCACTCATTCTGTCCTAAATAGGCCTTTTGCTGGACTGGCCTGGCTTCTGATGGCTGAAGCATCCTTAACTTGGTTCTCTACTCTTGAGGCCCTCCACATGTGCACAAATCACAGACCTGTAATTATATCCCTTAATCAATCTCTGCCGTGCGTCCCTGGGGTTCCCAGCTACTGCTTTTAGTATCTTCCCACCCTTTTTATGGATTCACCTCAGAAACTCCCTTCACGTTCTTTCTGCTGGGTTGAGGGTTCAGAGGCCTAATGAGACTTCGGTCTTGGCTGAAGACAGAAAATGGTGCTGCTGACTTCTGGGATGGAATGATGTCCAGGTGTGAGTCCAGTAGTTTCCTCAGAGAATCAAGAACTACTAGAAGATGACCGTGGACTCCAGTTCTTTTTCTACCCACTCTCCCAGACATATAGGAAGAACACAGGCTTCTGCACTGGATGGTCCCGGCACTATTACTCTGATGTTGGTTGTGGAGTTGTTTGCAAGTTCACAAACCTGTCTGAGTTTCAGTCTCCTCATCTGTATTTTTTTTTAATTTCATAAACTCTACTATAAAAAAACACACACAAAAATTAACCAAATCCAAAGGCTATACAACTCAATGAACTTTTATACAGTTTGAATATGCCTTCAGAACATAAGCTGTAGGGTTTCAAAAACATAAGCTGTGGAGCTTCGTGCTAAAATTTATACTTTTAGTATCAAATATATTTAATGCATGTATTCACTGTCAAAACCAAAATCATCTATAAAATGGAGACAATGACAGTTACCTTTCAAAGTTGTGAGACATAGACTGGGGAAACTAAGTATCCGCTAATTAACTGTGAAATAGCACTGTACCCCTGAGAAGTCCTGAAGCCTGTATATGTCTCTGATCATTTTTAAAACCCTGCTGCTGTGGGGTAGGGAGCAGCTAGCCTCTTCCTAAGTAGAAGCCACACTCCACACAGGGCACAGGCATTATGTCATCATCAGGGTCTCTAGAGAATGAAGCAGATACCCAGCCTTGGGAAGATGCCCATGATCAGAATCTCGTGCTGTGGTACTCAGCACCCTAGACGGGCATGCTTCCCATCTCCAATAAGGAATGAGCAGACAGACAGAAAGAAAAGCTAGGGTTGGGATGCCCAAAGGAAGCATGCCTGATGAAGGATGACAGAGACCGTAGCACAGAGGGGAGGCAAGACAGTGGCTGTCTCTCCTCTTGCATGCTCTTTCTCAGTTTTGGCTCCTATTTCATCTTTTCCTGGATCTCTCTCACTGAGCACAGAGCCAATCTGGTATTTACTGCAGGTAATCTTGCCTTTTATTGCAGTCTCAAGCCAAAGGAGGAGAGAGGAGAATTTAAAAAGAAAAAATAAAACTCAGAGAAAAACATGTGTGTCTAAGTTAAAAGCTCTTCTCAGTACGTGTCTTGGATCCTATAAATCACCTGACAGAATGAGGCCTTCTCTGGCCCACTCCAGTCCTCCTAGCTTCTGAGAGGCAGGTGGGAATTAAAGCTCTAGTCATCGAAAGGATGCAGTGGCTGAGGAAGGCCATCCCCAAGGAAAACAGACTCTCTTTCAATGGAGGCCGTTCATCCTGAGAGAATGTCCCCGAAGAGCCCGCCTTCACCTTCGAAACAGGAATTGAAAGGGCTATGCCCAGCTATCTCCTGTCCTCCTCCATCGCCTGGTCAGCACCTGTCCACTGCAGTTCCAGTGGAGGTGGGGGTGGAGGGCATTGGCTCCTTTCCCAGGAAATCCTCACCAGGTGTCCTTGGGAGGTCAAGGTGCTTCCCTGGTCTTTTGTAAATTTCCATCCCTGTCTCCTGAAGTTTACACTGTGGATTCTGCTTGTCCCCACTGCTGTCTTATACTTTTCATGGTCTCTTTTACTTCTACCCGAGTGACCTATCACACGAGCTCCTAAATCCTAGTGTTTTCCAACCTGGAAGCTGGTCAAGAAATCCTTGTGTCTTCAGTAGGTGTCATTTGTGAAGTGTCCACTCTGGGCCGGGCACTGGTAGGAACTTGTACCACTCACTGGTGAAGTAAACAGGAAAGTTCTCTATGATCCTGAAGTTCACACTGAGTTTTTAATCTGTGGCTGATCATAGTCTGGACATTAATGGGGTACTTTGGAAGCCTTGCTAGAGGAAGAGGGTCGCTGGGGGTAGGCCTTGATATTTTATGGCCAGTCCCTGCTTCCTATTCCTTCTCTGATTCCTGTACCACTAAGATGTGAACAAGCAGCCCCCTGGTCCTACTGCCACAGCCACAAGCTGCTCCCAATTGTGTCTTCCCTGCACTGAACCATGAGCAGGAAAAATCCTTACTCATTTAAGCTGTTCCTTGTCGGGAATGCGGTCATTGCACTGAGAAACGTAACTACTAAACTTGTGAACTGCATCATGTAGCCCACAACATAAGAACTCCTGGGAAGTCCTGCTCACATCCCTGGCAGAGCATGGACAGACACATGGAGGTGGCAAATTAACACCTGACAAGAGTTCAATGGTAAAAGGCCAAACTGTCTCTCCTAATTTGACCCGGGGAGGCTGACAGAAATATCCAGATATTGTGAACAGGGCCACAGCCTAGAGCAATGAATGGCTTGTTGAGAACTGCTCAGCTCGTGAGCATCAGAGCTGGGTCAGGGCCCAGGCTTCCCTTTACTGTTGCAATGCGTAGACTGTAAGAACCTGGCCCATTATGATTCCAAAACAGAGCTAAAAGTCATAGAAAGGGACTTGTTTCCTGTTCCCACACTGGGCAGTCTTGAGGAGTGTCTGTCACAGAAGTTGTACACTGGGTAAAAATGGCTTCAGTCACAGGCAGAGTGGTGACAGCTGAGATTAAAGGCTGAGTTAACGGAGGATCAGGATGCAAGTTTGTGGTTTTCTAGTATATCACAATTCCTGACCATTGCCATTAGTTTCATTTTAAAACATTTTGAAGTCACTAGTCTCAGGGCACAGTTCTCACCTGTGAGTTTATGAGATGCTTAGAATAGGAAATAGATGGCCAGCATCTCAGAAAACAGCAGAGGCCTCTTGAGAGAAGTCTCCATACCCATATAAGGTAGCAACATCTCTGAAGGTGCTAGGGGACTGGGTAGATTACAGGTAGGATTCCACTGGTCTTAGGCATCACACATCCCCACACCGCACCCCTGCCAGCATGATCAGCGAGTGCGGCTTGTGAGAGGGATATTGAAGGAAGCCTAGTGTGAACACTTACATGCAACACATCCTACGAGATGCTGAGATACACAACCTGTGGGTGACTCACTCACTGCTGCATCTGTGCAGCTGCTGGTCGGTGTTTATGGAAAGAAATCGTGACATACGGGGAAACGACAGGCTCCCTGGTCCTCTGGTGAACTGTCTGTGGAACACATTTGAAGTCACTTACCTCAGGGCACAGCTTTCTCAGCTGTGAGGATATGAGATGCTTAGAATAGGCAGAGCTATAGTCCCTTGTCATTCCAACATACTAACTGATCTTTCCGATGTGATGTCTTTACATCATGGCAAATGCAAAGCTATTATGGATTCACATAGGTGCACTAGCCTTGCCTGTCTCTAGTGGGGAAAAAAAAATAGATACATAGATACTATGGTTACTGCATATGGTTAGAATAATGTCTCGTACGCAATGAGACATTAGTAAATGTTTATTAAGTGGGGGAAACAGGGCAAGAAAGAAGGGGAGGAGAAGGTGGGGAACTGAAGGAAAAAGGGTAGAAGGGGGAAGAGAGGAAGGAGGGAGGAAGTGAAAGATAACAGACCACTGGGAGGGGAAAGTGTTTGAACAGAAACAGCAACCGAGGTATACCACTGTATTTTTATTATTATATACAAGTTTCGATTTTCACTGAGAAGCTGGAGGCTGATGTTATTTTGGATTTTATTATTTCAAGTGTTTAGTGAAATATTTAGTTTTCGTACCTCAACTGCAAGGAAGAAGCACGTGTCCCACTTTATAAATGAAGAAACGGAAGAACAGAGGAGGCTAGGGAAACAACAGCAGCAAAACGTGAGATAGTCAAGGCCACTGTCTGGCAGCTGTCCAGGATCAGTGGTGTGTACACTGACGCCCCCTCCCCTAAGGCTGTGGAGTTGCACCCACGGCATGCCAGCTCAGTGGTGGGCAGCCTTGGAATGAAAACACATCCAGATGTGGATACCAACTCTGCCATTTAATGTGTGCGCCTGGACTGCTCACATGGCTCTGTGCCTCAGTTTTCTCATTTGAGACTGTAAAGATTTCAAGCACCCAGCCTTGAACCCAACAGCTAGCCAGCCTTTAATAATACAACTCCAATCTAACTCTGCTTCTTGTCAACATGGGTTCTAGAATCCCACCCCAGATTATACATTCTAAGATGTGATTCGGGAAAAGACCCAAAGGGTATGTATTCCTAAGGCCAGACTTTAAGAGAACCTCACACTGTCAGGTGGTCACAGACATGCCAGAGGCTGGGATGCTCATGAAATAGCCAGGGTTTATCACCTCAGATAAGATCAGAACTGACCTACACCCCGAGAGAACACCCTCTCCAAAGGTCCTCTTAGGGTAGTGCTCTGCAAGGTTAGCTGGCAGCCACTGCCCTCTTTTGTCCAACTGGCATTTCTGTGACAGTTTGATCTCACCTCCTGTTCTCTGACTCCAAGGAGAAAAAGGAGCAGCTTCTCATTGCCACCCACATGCTGGTCCTTCTGTAAAGGAAACATGGAGTTCCCAGAACCTACATTTTCATCCTGTCATGAAGCCCCATCCAACGGAGTTGGGAGATCTGGAGTCTTGGTGTCAGTATAGTCAGCCTCATGGGTCCCTGACAGTCTGTAGGCAGTCAGAGATACTTCCTCTGTCAACAAGGGATCTCCAGGCAGGTACCGATCCACCTGTCCTTCCTGCTACTCAAGGTGTGAGTAGAGAGGACAGGCTACTGCAGGGTCTGCTGGTCAGGGAAAGGTGGGCAGAGTGGGTGATCAGAAGGAGGTTTCTAGTGCTTCTCATGAGTTTCCAACATAGGAAATGTAAGCAGACTGTGACTGGGAGAGAAGTTACCAGCAGCCATATTTGTTGAAGAACAGAGCCTTGTTCTAAAAGATGCTACTTTCTAACTATTAGTGTATTTTCGTTTTTCTGAGATGATTCAGTTTTACTGGAAATGTGGAGAATAAACAATTCCTTCTATGGCTAGCGAACCAGATTGAACTTTCTGGAAAACAATTGTCAGGATCAATCAATTTTCACATTGTCTGTAGAAATACCCAACAATTTGTGTAAACATCAGTTTAAGATGTGTTCTCGCCAGTGTTTTTTGCTAAAAAGATTCTCTTGAACAAGACATGTACCAAATGGCAGTGGTTTAGTTAAATAAAGTTCATAGAAATTGTGTAAAATTATGCAGACATTAAATAGAGAGAATGCAGAGGTGGCTGAAGGGATAAGTCAGTTGGTAAAGTGCTTGCCACACAAGCATGAGGACCTGGGTTGGACCTCCAGAACACATGTAAACATCTGGCCTTGGTGATGCATGTGAGAAGTGGAGACAGGTGGGTCCCTGGGGTGGCTGGCCAGGCAGCCTAATCTAGTCAGTGCCTCCCAGGCCAATGAGGCACCTCTCTTAAACAAAACAAAACAAAAACAAGATGGATGATGTTTAAGCACACATGAAGTTGATCTCTGGCCTCCAGATATGTGCAGCACCACCCCACACACTTACACCCCCTACACACACACACACACACACACACACACACACACACACACACACACCACATACCTACACCGCCCCCACATCAGTTCCCTCCCACGCAATCACCCCACACACACACATGCCCCCTCCCCCCCCATGCATGAATCATCCACACACAGAAGACAGAGGTAAAATGCTCAGGATATTTAAAGTGAAAAAATGATGATCCAAATGGCATAAGCAAGCTTATCCCTTAGAGAGAAGTCCAGGGAAAGGATGCCTACTCTCATGGTGTTGTCTCCAATTGGAAGGGGGTCATGGTCTATGGGGTATTTATAAACCTTAGATGTTCTTTTAAAAATGTTAAGTTTCTCTTTAAAATAATAGTTGAGTGAGTGTAGAAAATAAAGAATGTCTTTATATAATTTTTAGGCAAATATATCATGTACTTTGCTCCTATTCAGCCTCCGACTATCAGGATCCCTTCCCCTCCCTCCTCTTCCACGGTTCACTTCCTCACCTCAGTAGCTTCCAAAGCATAGATATTTTTAGCTTCATGTAGCTGAGCAAGAGCTTCTTGTATCTTTGATGAAAGAGCACCCGTGTGTGACCCAACAATTCCAAGAGAAACGACAACATATATCGCAAAAAGACTAGTGCCCGGATGTTTATTGCCCCAGTATTCACAAGAACCAAAGATCAGAAACAACCCAAAAGTCCAACAGCTGGCAAGTCACGTGGTTCATCTATATCGTGGAATGTTACTCACATGAAAAGGGATAGAATACTGCTATACACTATAATATAGATAAACTATATTATGTTATATTCAGTGGGAGAAAAAAAACAGACCAGAAAATCACTATTGTATGGCTCCTTGTTTATAAACAATCAAGACAGGTAAAGCTATATGACTCACAAAGTAGACAAATGATAGCCAAGGTCTGGGGTCAGGGGGGTTGGGAGTGACTGCCTATGAGAACAAGGTTTCTTTGGGAGAGGAGAAAAATGTTCTAAAATTAGATGTAGCGAGAGTGGGGCTCAGCAATTCCATGGAAATCCACTTAATTGTAGACTTAAGCATGCTCTATATAATATGTGTTATATCTTAGAATGGAGCTTTTTAAAGAGCATCTTAGGTGATGTACTTGAGAAACACAATTCTCTGAATCCACACATTCATTGACCTAATGATTTTCAACTGCTTACAATATCCAGGTGTTATTCTAAGAATACACATGTGAGAAAAACAGAACTTATCACTATACTTGAATGATTTGCAGACCAGCTCACGTGTTAATGTTGGCCAGTAGACTTAGATATATAAGCAGTGATTTCTTATGTCTTTGTAACCCTATGATACTGTTATGTACTGACATACGATTGACACTATCCCATACACACTGTTGTATAAAGCAATCAGAAGATATGGAGTTTGATGGTTGAAAGAGTAGGGCATGGGGAGCTATATGCATCCCCCAAACCGATTCCAGGATGAATAAGCCAGATCTGTGGGCTAAAGACCTGAATTTCTGGCTTCTCTGAGCCTAAGTAGAGTCTCTCTGGTTGATAGAATTTGACAGGTGATCAGGTACATGGCATCTTTGTCAAAACCACACGTTTAAGATCCTGCATAGTATTTTTCTGTTGACTCAAATATGGACGTTAAGAGCAAAACCTTGGATCATCTGGGCTCTGAAGTTCATGCCATTTCCACATGATCCCATCTTCCCACTTGGCACTGACCATGTGGCTGACAACAGCTGTCAGAATCAGGATCTCTCACCTTCCCTTTTGCCTACCAGTATCCAGAACTACCATTCTTACTGCCATTCCAGCCAAAGAGAGCCTCACAGAACTTGACTGTTGTGTGCATGTGTGTGCATATGTGTGTAGCTACTAAGATTTGTATTCCCCCCAATTCAATATTTTAGTTCTAGGAACGAACTTGAAGAAAACAATAAAAATGTTCCTAGTGAACTGTTTCTAAGTTTGATGTTGATCATTCTTAGAACAGGGGTCAGAGTCCCAGTGGAGGCCATCCTAAATGAACAACAGGAAGTAATCGTCCATTCAGGTATAGACTAACTGAGTGATGATGTATTAGGCCGTCAGAACAATCACGCTGCAAATGGACTTACTGGAAAGGCCAGGCTTTTGCTGTTGATTCACCGTTAAGGAAGACATGTCCCTCAGCATGCTTACCCTAGTATCACCTTAGCTTTGTGAGTTTTACCTGTGTGTCTCCAGAGGGAAGGGGCAGCAACAGAACTTCTACACAGTAGGAGAGCCAGGGGAGTGGGTGGCAGGCGTTCAGGCAGTTGGTGAATTCCTGCACACACATGTGCGTGGACAAAAGATCTGTACATATTCATGAATCCAGGGACAGTGACTGCCTCAGGTTGGTTCTGTTGTGGCAGGTGTTTATGCATGTCTGTGCTCTAGAAGTTTCCAAAATTTTTACAGTGAACAAATGACACATTTTTTTAAAGAAATTAAAAGTGATCTAAAGACTCACTTATTCAAAGCCAATATATATTGGTTATGCAGTATCTTAAACACATGGCTTAACAGGTTGCCATGTACCTTACCACCTGTCAAGTGTGTGTATGCATGTGTGGTGTGTGTGTATGAGTGTGTGAAAGAAAAAGCAGCCAAACATGCATTCCCCTTTGAATATTGGAGACTAATGTGTTGTGCCCTGGTAAGTGTCACACTTAATGTGACTTGGGGTTGCAGTAATAGGAGAGTACAGGGTGAAGGAGAATGAAATAGCACCTGCCTGCTCACAGCAAGCCAAACAACTGAGCCTGCAGGATCCAGAGACTGAAAGGAGGGTGAGAAGTGACCTCAACCACAGAGCAAGGAGAATAAGTGCCCCAGGTAACATTAGGAAGTGACATTCCTCTCTGACTGTAGTCCCATTATCCCCACAGAGAAGAACTTTACAAATGAGTTTACAGATGATATAAAATGAAACAATCAGGAGGCAACTGGTTTCAAAATAATCAGGCTGAGGGAATAACACTATTCCCACTCAGCTCCAGCACACTGGACTTCATCTCTGACCAAATAGTTTTTTAAATACCCCCCTGTGTCAAACTGCAGAAGGCCCACAAGTAACTCACCTATGCTGAGAAAGGAATCTTGGCTTACTGTCTTGGCATTTCTCCCTGTGCCCTTTCGGACACTGGGACAGTGGAGAACAAAGTGAAGAGTGAGATAAAGGTGGTTGGAAAAAAAAAGCCCCTCATCCATGCCAGAGTGTTGGTGATCAGGAGAACCTACTTTGTACTGATGGGGTACTTGGGGATGAGGGCATCCTGCATGCGTCCTTCCACACACAGAGAGAGCTAATAAAGATCCTGGGGGTGTTGGGTAGACTCTGCCTGATGCTTGTTTTCAGCTATTTATCCAGAGCCAAGCACAGATTCTGGTCTTGGACAGTAATGCCATAACAGTTTTTCTAACTGATGTGTACAAGCTGATTGATTGATGGAGAGTCAGATTGGAGGCTCTCCTGGCACTAAACCTAGCCAGCCACACCCAGCTGTTGTGGTTCCAGTGTGACTTGTCCCCAGCAAGTGCTACTATTTGGGGAGGCCACGGAGCTTTCAGGAAGTGAGTCCTAGCCTGCAGAAATAGCTCAGTAATGGCTGGCATTTGAAGGTTATTGTCCTGCCTAGCTCTCAGCTTTTCACTCCAGTGTCATAGGAGGACTCCTACACACACACACACACACACACACACCCTGCCGTCAAATGCTATGATCTTGAATTCTGCTGTGTTTTCCCTAACATTACAGATCGAAACCAGGAGCTCAAATGGGCCTTTCCTCCAGCTGTTTCAGTTACTGTCACAGTGATGCCAAAGGAGCATAACCTCAGGTAGCTTTGTGGACTTCGTACTTGGGCCATTGTCCATGTCACAACTGACAGCACTTCAAAGGCAGAAAAACAAACAAACAAACAAACAAACCAACGAACCCTTCGTCTCCAGTGACTAGGTGAGACTGTCCTGGCCAGCACATCAAGTGGGCTAATGGGACCCAACCTTGGTCCTGGTGTTGTCTCAGGCCAGCAGAAATGGTCATGGTAGAGCTCAAAGCCTTGCTGACCTCAAATGCAGATGGGCCTTCTCTTTCTCCCTTTTCTGCAAAGATCTTGCCAGAGACCAAACATTTCAGAAAAGGGGTGGAAGGTGTCCTCACTACACACCACAGCCCTGTGACCTGGGTCCAGCTTACCCTCCAGATGGGGATCTTCTAGAGTTGAGATAGATGTGTATGTGCACGTGTGTGCAGGGTGCTGGTTCCTAAGGCAGGCTTGGGAAGTGAGTATGGAATGGTTTCCCTGGACTGTAGAAGGAACTCAGACTATCTTAAATTTGGGGTAACAACTAGGGAGTAGAGGGGAAAGCATGAGGTATTCAGACATTGCCTTTCTTTCATTTTGGTGCTGGAGGCCCAATTACATCTCCTTTTGGGGCTTTATCTTGTCATTCACCCTGTCTCGAAAGACCCTCAGAGAGGACAAGGAGAAAAGCACCCCCTTCACTCAGAAGCACCCTGTTTTTTTCTCCCTGTACTCTGCTGTATTTTATAACTGTTTGTCCTCACAAAGGTCCCCAGGCCATGGAGCTATTGGGCAGTGATAAAATCTTCAGAAGGTGGGACAAGTAGGAAGACATTAGGTCACTGAGGGTGTGGCCTTCAGAGGACATCGAGACTCTGGCCCCTTCCTTTCTCTCTGCTTCCTGGCCTTCTGAGGTGAGCAGCCTCCTTTGCCATACTGTCCTGCCATGATGCCTTGCTCCCCCACAGGCCAGAAAGCAGTAGGGGAAAGCCTAAACCCTCTGAAACTGTCTGTCAAAATAAAGCAAACGCCTTTGACCTGAATTTGCCAGGGTAGTTCTTACAGTGAGAAAGGCTGGTGAGGACACTTGTAAATCAGACTGAGACAAACTAGACATTTCTTCAGGTTCTATGTGACCTACAGGACAGGGCTAAACCAAGAATAAGAACTAGATGTCAAGTGTCCACTAGACAGCCTGCCGATGAACACCCCCTCCTCATCTCACATGCACGCAATAGCACCCATGTTGACATGCACACAGCCTGCTTCACACAGGCTTTTTAGCTCAGCTTTGAGTTACTGTTTCTTTTTAAAATTTATTAGTATTAGTATTATTTTAGAATTTTATAGGTGAGTACTATATTTACAACATTTCTGCCCTTCCCTCTCCCACCTCCAATTCCTCCTGGATCCCTCTACAACTCCCTCTAAAATTCATGACCTCTTCTTTAGTTATTATCACACATGAATGGAGAGATGGATAGATGGATGGATGGATAGATAGACAGACAGACAGATAGATAGATAGATAGGTAGATGTAGATGATAGATAATCATGTCTATGTACGAAAATGCATATGCATACATCAATACAGACTACTGAGTCCATTTAGTGTTGCTCATTTGTATAATGTTTTGTGATGACTACTTGGGATTGGATAACCCATCAGGTGGCTTGTCCCTAGAGAAGACTAATTCTCCCTCTCCCAACAGTCATTAATTGCCCATAGCTCTTCACCTAGGAATGGGGCCTTGTGAGGTTCCCCCGTGCACACTGGCATGTCAACTGATGTTATCACTGTGCAGGGCTTGTTTGGGAGACCATATTGTTGAGAAGACCGTAGAATGTCCAGGAGGTAGTGTGTGTGTGCCACTTCAGATAGGCCCTTGGGGAGGCTGTCTTAACCTGGATTCTAGTCTATTCTCTCACTCTGTGTTCTTACCCACTCAGATGTAAGCAATATCCCACCTCCACAGCCACAAGCTCCCTCTGCCTCCATCATCCCAGCATCACGACTGTGCCTCCTCAGACCATGAGCCAAAGCAAATCCCCACTTACACCGCTTCTTGTCAGATGTTTGATCCCAGCATTGAGAAAAAGTAATGTACCGTCTAATAATGACAACAAGAAGTTTGCCTTTACAGATATTCTATGTACCTACTTCCTCCATATATATTGTATGATGTCCCCTGCAAAAAACAAAAAAAAAAAAAAAAAAAAAAAAAAAAAAAAACAGGCTTAGTTGGGGCACCATAGAACCTTTCCCAGAGGTCTAAGTTCAAGTACGTGCAGAATGAAGCTGGAAAGTCACACCAGTGGAGGGAATTTGTAAGCAAATTTGTAGATGGTGGGTTTGAGAATGGAAGACACTTTTGATAGACCCTTGAATCCTTCAATTGCAGCTTGGTCCTGGAAACCTGGGGGTGGGAAAGGCAGGAATGAAGAAATGGAAGGTACACATACGTAAAAGTGGGTGGGATTTGTGATCAGCCTGATGGAGAGTACCAACTACACGACAACCAGGGAACCCAGGACACGCCCAGCATTGGAGAGGGGTTAGCTAGTCTCCATGGAAGGTTTCAGGTCCCATAGGTCTGAGGCACTGGGTTCCTTGACATAACCATGCTCATGTCAATAAAACACATTCACTCAGGACTTCATCTGCTCCTCACACTCAGTGGCAGAATTTCCACAAACGCATGCAATCTTGAGTTCAAGTGTTCTCAGTTGTAATGACCCACCCAAGACTCAGCCAGGAAAAGGCCCCACCATGCTCTCACGTGGTAGGGTGGTTTCATTAAATGCCTTCCATTCCACTTTGATGTATGTGGACAGATGCTGAGGTAGATGTGGACATTCCAATACAGAGTGAAGAGGACCTTCAACTAGCTTAAAGTGTTCTTAACCTCTCCAGTGTAAATCCCACCCCCAACCCATGGGACATTCTCCCTGTACTGAGATCAGACTTGCAGAATCAGAAGTCAGTATCCAGTAAGCATCAATCCTGTGATTTCTTAGTCCTTGGCCCCCAACCAAACAAAAACAAAAACAAAAACAAAAACAAAAAACCCTCAAAGAATGTCCCCAAACAAAAACAAACAAACAACCCCCCCACACACACACACTCCACACCAAAAAAAAAAAAAAAAAGAAAAGAAAAGAAAAAAAAAACATTGTAGCTAAAAGAGCCAAAAGCTAGACTGGGAACAACCACTCTGATTATCAAATGTGCGAAGCTGTCAGTCAAGCATCTATTCTCATCAATCCCTTGTCAAAATAGAAATTCTTTCCCCTAAAAGCCGTGCTCAGCCTTGCCAAATACACAGCCACAATACACCATGTGTTTGTCCATTTTTGGTTAGAGTTAGTCGAAAATAAAACCCCTGGGAATTCCTCTTATTTCGGGCCCTGACATGTAGGGGGTCCTTTTGTTGTGTGGAGTCACATGGTGTGTAGACCCTAATCGCTGCCCTTGGAAACAATTTCCTTCAGCCTGTGCCAGATGAGACAAGAATAAATGTCTGCCCTTCTGTCCATAGAAAATAAGTTTGCAAATGTGTTGTCCCGAGAAGAGGAGATTAAAGAGAAGGTGTGTGAAGTTAACTAAGGACAAGGCTGTTTTCCTGGTTTGGGGGATGTGTGTTGTAGATATTTTTCAAAACATTTTAAGATTTACTTATTTAGGGTATGTGTCTGTCTGTGTGTCTGTGTGTGTGTGTGTGTGAAAGAGAGAGAGAGAGAGAGAGAGAGAGAGAGAGAGAGAGAGAGAGAGAGAGAGAGAGAGAGAGAACGACCAGAAGACAGTGTGGTAGCCCCTTTAAGTTATAGGTACAGGTGGTTGTGAGCCCCCCACTCTGGGTGCTGGGAACCAAGCCTGGGTCCTCTGTAAGAGCCGCACCCTTAAGCTGCGAAGCCGTTGCTCTGGTCTCTCCTCTAAGGTTTTACTTCTGTTTTCATTCTAATCAAACACGCTTCTGGATTTGAACTTAATTCTGCATGCAGTTTTGCAACCTTTTCTTAAAATCGTGCAAGTGTTTAACCTGTCTCAGCCTGGATACATCTCTGGTGGTCCCAGGGTTGTGTTGGATGTAGAGAAGTTCCTCAGATAATGGCTGACAGAAGCTGATTCACATCAAGCTCAAAAGTGCAGAGAGGGGCAGCTGTGTAAGGAGACAAAGTTCACCACCAGCACGTGTGCTCCCTCTTGTGTAACATTCACAAACGTTCCCAAACGTTCACAGCTGCTGATACTTTCCCAGAGGTCCCAGGACCACCTCTTCCATAGCGTTGGCATGCTTCCTCCTTTCTGTCTTCTCTCCCTCTTCCTCTCCTCCTCCTCTTCCCCCCTCCCTCTTCATCACTACCTTGCCTCATTCTCTTTCCTTCCAAAGCTACAATAGCGATCTTCATGAAAAGCTGCTGGGTGTGGTAAGTGACTTATCTCAGGCTTGGTGACCAAGTTGTCGCCCACTTCCTACTCCCTCTGATAATGTAAGGATGTGTTCAACTGGGTCCTCTTCCAAGAGTGCCACACAAGACGTGCTCACTCAACGTCTTTCCTAACAGGTAGAATTAAGAACTCCAGGGAGGGTTAGAGATTTGTCTGAGGCTATACGGCAAGTTGATGGTAGAGGTGAATGTGGACTCAGGTCTACTGTCTCTCTGCTTTTCCCTCTTAAACCACATATACCACTAAAATCCCCCTCAGCATTGACATTAAATTTGCTATTGGCTGTCATAGATTCTGTAAGAGTTGATTCTTGAGGGATTCTAGGTACTTGGCCCCAGGGCTCTGCTATACTAACGATTAAATTACATTAACAGTGGGTAATGGCTAATCTTGGTTGCCAACTTGACGTTCCTGGAAAGAAGGAAGAACTGCCTCCATGAGATTGGCCTGTAGTCATGTCGGCGGGGCACTGTATTCATTGATCATTGATTTAGAAAGGTCCAGCCCACTGTGAGCAATGCCTAGGTTGTACATGTGGTCCTGGGTGGTCAAAGAAAGCTGAGAACCAGCATGGGAAGCAAGCCAGTAAGCAGCATTCCTTCATGGTCTCTGCTTCAGTTCCTGCCTCCAGGTTCCTTCCCTGAGCTCCTGCCTTGGCTTCCCTTAACAGTGGACCGTGGTATGAAGCTGTAAGCCAAATAAACCTTTTCCTCCCCAAATAGCTCTTAGCCAGAGTGTTTTATCATAACAGCACAGAAGCAAACTAGAACACTGTGTTACCTACCTTAGTGAAGGTCCTTTTTGAAGTCTCATTAAATATCAAACACTGTCCTTTGGACTGTGCCCATGCACCCTCTGAGGTTTCCAGCTCAGAGCTGGGGTTTGCAGTCAAAGCAGGTAAGCAAGCCTGCAGAATCCAGCAGGCTCCAGATCAGGACCCACAGTAATGGGAGCTGGGAGCCCCAGCTCCATGGACAGTGCTCCAGGTGAGGAGCAGAAAGCCTTGAAAATGACAAACAGGCCGAGAAGCCAGGGGAGGCTGGTGACCCAGGTCTTTGCCACTCTGGAACACTTCATCGTTCTTTCTGTCTGATCAACATCCCCACCAGCCACCCTTACCTTGCAGGTGCCTTACTAAAGGTACGCTGGGCAAATTGCATTCACAGCAAGGTCAGGTTTAAAGTTTGGTTTGTATCGTCAACTTTCTGTACAGTGTTGGGCCACATTGCCTGGAGCCAGGCCCTCTTGTCTACTCCGAGTAAAGTAAAAACTCATCCCTGTGGCTTATCTGTCAACAAATAGGTTCTTGGATGGTGGGAACAATCATGGGACCTTCTGTATTTCTGTATTTAGAATAGCCTTTATTTGTTCTTCCAGTGGCTGGCAGAAGGTCACCCATCCTAGGGCCTCAGCTCACAGAACCCTCTAGCTCCACCCAAAGCTCTCCTATAGCATTTTCTGGCAGGTTGGAAAATCACCTGCTTCCTTGGTCCTGAGTCTGGGCTGTCCCCAGGCCAAGGCCCTGCAGGCTTCACCTCATTCATCCCAACACTCTAAGATAACAACCGTGGAGAGTAAGCCGATTTCAAGGAAGGGAGGATGCCAGTCTGTCAGCCGGTGACCTCTCTCTGGCCCAAGGGCTTTCCTATGGACAGATGGGTGACTCCGAGTGGGGCGTGCCTGAGACAGTCCTGGGATCCTCACAGCCTACAGAGCAGTGTATGCATACAGCGATGCTCTATTTGTCTCCTTAGAGCTGTCTTTCCACCCTCATGGGTCCTCATAAAATGCTGGGCATAGCCTCAGCTATGGGGAGAGTGGGCTACAGGGAGAATGTGGCAAGTAGTAAATATGTCTTCAAGGAGCTCAGGAGCAGATGCGTGGGTACTGTCCACCTGGCCACCCTCCTACCACCACAGGCTGGCTTCCGGGATGTTTGTCAGCCCACGGCCAGGAGTGAGAGCCAAACCCAGAGCCCTGCACCAGTGCAAACCCTGCACTCATCCTCAAAGAAGGCCAGAGAAGAGGAGGGAAAGTGAGAAGAAACAAAGAAAAGGACTACATGAAAAAAACCTGACCTCCTCCTCTGGGTTTCCAGAACATTCATCAGACTACCAGTTAGTGTCTATGCATCGTGTATATCTTTGTTAGCCTTTTTAATGAATGAGTTGTATCCCCACACTTCACAGACATGCTATGAAGGAAGACAGGATGGATGCATTGTAATGCCCTATTTCTGTGACCAGGGAAGGTTCTTGTTCACTAGGCCACATGGTAACAATCATGGCATGAAAGGAGAAATGGTTGAGGCAGGGATAATTCAAGGCACACCTGCAGTAGCCTTGATTTCACCTGGAGCCCTGAGATCCAGATGGCAGAGACAGCAAGCTTTGATACTCCCACAGAGGAATTTCGCTTACTCCTGTCATCGACAATAGAAAGTGTTGCGTGCCAAGCTGTGGGTTGTCCATCAGGGTAAAGGGAGAAGATATCGAATGTGCAAAGTCAATGAGCTAGTCTTCAGGGTAAGAGTCTTCTTATTCCTTGTCCACTACCCTGCTTCCCTCACTGGGGCGGGGTGGGGGGTCCTCAACCAAAAAGGCTTCTCCCAGGAGACAGAAAAGCCAACACCAAAACCCTGTGGGTCCATCGGAACCGTGCCCATAGAGTGGGAACTCTGAATTCTATCTTCAGCTTCTGTGGAACGAGAGGGTAATGAGCATGGCCAGGGCACATGTGTCCCTGGAGACAGTGTGAGGAAGGCAACGATCCCAATGTGAGGAACAGACACACAGTGTGGGGAAAAGCAGTGCTGTGTGGAGAGACCCTGACGTTTGTAGGGGAGGGGCTGTTTCCTCTCCTCTCCCTGCTTCCAGGGGGTGCCTCAGTTACACGCTTGTACCTTTTCCACTCTTCTCAAACCCTCGCTCGCATCCCAAACTCAGGAAAATCAATCTCAGAGTGAGAGTCCCCGCAGATCCCAGGACCTCACTGATTTCACTAAGCCATTGCCAACTAATTACACAGGACCTCTAGTCCCTGATCTTCAGAACAAGAGAGGTGTTTTTACCACCGCTGCTCTATAGCTCCCTTTAAAAATAGCTACATGAAGGTTGAAAGTGGCCCTGGCTGAAGAGGAAGACTTAGGTAATGGCACGGGTGTCTGTAGATGTGCCAAGGACAATGAAAGCTGGGTGCTCAGGACTGATGTTAGGAGCCCCTGGGATTGCGAAGAGAAAAAAAAAAAAACACAAGGTACCCAGTTTCTGTCATTGTCCTGACACTTGCTAGTGCCTGGGCTCAGGCAAACCGCTGTAACAGTTTATGTGACTGCTGTTCTATATGGAGAGTGGGGGAGTTGGTAGGCCAAGACTTCCAAAGGCATATTCTGGTTCTGAAATTGTAGGAAGTTTTGTGTGGGAAGGGGAGGGAAGAAGAGAGTGTGGAAAAACTTTGGATTGTAAAATGAGGTGGAACCTTTCTGTCTATCATCTTTGGAAACAGTGGCATGAGTGTCTGCTTTGATTCTCCGTGGACTGAGGCCTAGAAGCAATGCCAATCTGTTAGCGCGTCTCTCTCCCTCACACAACTGGCCTCCTCCTCACATAGTAGCTTTGTGGCTCTGAAGACCCTGACACATCTCTGGCCTGCAGAGAACTCTGCCTGGCCTAGATGCCCCTTTCTACTCTCCACTCCTGAAGCCCACTGAAACTCGAGGCTCTGGGAATGGCCCATTGATGAATGGCAGCGTGGGCTTCATAGCCAAGAGCTCCCCAGAGGATCCAGTCAGCACTGCCTCTCTCTCTATTGTTACAGGTGAAATGAGACACTTGGGGACCAACCAGGCTCCCCTCCAGAGGCCTCGCTGTAGCTGGGGGTGAGACAGGAGGAAGGGACAGTGCCCGCACCAGGGGCCAGACTTTGTCCCTCTTTGACATTAGAGACTGCTTTGAGAAGAGAAAAGCAAGATTTGATCTTGGAAGAACTTTTCTGAATAGTCCATGAAAAGGATTAAACAAGATATCTAATAAGCCAAGCAGCTAAGAGGCCAGAAAAACTCTGGAGAGAGAGCAAATCAGAGAGAGAAGATCAGAACATGGGCTGGAAAGGGGGGTTAGGCCGAGAGGGAGCATGATGGAAAAGCTCAAGCTTCAGGGTAGTCTGAAGATGGTTGGGTGGGCCATACCACACGTTGTTATATGGGATGTTTCTGGCAAAGAGGTGTTCTGAACTATCCAGGCTGAGTGGCTTAGCTCTAAGATCCCTCCTCCGGGTGGGCTAAGCAGTTTCTACTCATTCTCCTGGCATCTCCTCAAAATGTGTGTCCAGGGACTCCACCTTGAAATTGTAATGGTGTGTTCAACCCTTTGCAGTAGAATAGCAAGCTGACATGAGCATGTGTTTCTGAGCAATGAGAAGAGGTGTAGATGGTAGAGAAATGGGCTCCACGGGCTGCCCAATATGGCTGCCGAGGCAGGCAGGAAGACCCCTCAGGGTCTTGTCAAGATGGACTGTTAAAGGGAACCAGTAATTCCAGATTTTTATTTTTATTTTTTTATTTTTTAAGACAATATTTCTCTGTGTAACAGTCCTGGCTGTCCTGGAACTCACTTTGTAGACCAGGCTAGACTTGAACTCACAGAGATTCACCTGCCTCTGCCTCCCCAGTGCTGGGATTAAAGGCGTGCACCACCACCACCCGGCTTAATTTATTTTTATTAATGTGCATTAAATGTACAAATTATGAGTTCATCATGACATTTTCAATCACATATGTAATGTGCTTTGATCAAATTTACTCCCCCCCGTTACTCCCCCTTATGCCCCTCCAGCACAGATTCGTCTTTGAAAATTGATGAATTAGAAACAAAAACAACGGATCAGCCAGATGGTTCATCAGATCAAGGTTCTTACACTCAAGCCCGACAACCAGAGTTTGATCACTCAGATCCACAGTGGGAGGAGAGAAACAACTCTCAGCAGTTGTTCTCTGACCTCACCACACACACACACACACACACACACACACACACACACACACACACACACGCACACACACACTTAATAAATAATACAATTTTAAAATAATAGTGTGTGCAGAGGAACGCACCATGTTTTCCATCCATCCTTTCTCTCAGGTTTTGCTGCAGTAAGCTAATCTAGAAAAAGTTCTCCTGTGAATCCTTGCCTTCCTTCCAAACTTTGCCTCCTCATTCCAGAAACAGGTATGACACCTACTGAGGTTGAAGAAGCATTCCTTAGCCTCTCTACCTAGCGCTTTCTGTGTCCCCACTGTCTGATTTTTAGTAGCAAGAAAATGTTCTATTTGTTTCTGCACAGGTTCTGTGATGTGTTCACTCAACTCTTACTCAGTCTGTGTCCCCTAAGATCCCACCAGCACAGCCAACACTGTACGACAGGATGTGTTTATAATGGAAAGGATCATGGATCTGACGTCGGAACTGGATCTGAGTCAGATGAGGGACCGAAGCCTGCAGGCATTCTGATTATAGGGAGCAAACATCTGGGATGGCACTCTAGAGAGTGGGGTGAATGTGGGTGAGCTGTATGTAGCCCAAAGGCTGTCAGGGTCTTAGGGATGGAGTACAGGAGGACGGGATAGACAAGCTGATCAGTTGGAGTGTTCTGGTCCAGAACTTGAGCTCTACTGGAAAAACACACTGATCAGGTCATCCTTGGGGCCCTGGGGCTCTACTCCCAAGTAGTGTGCTATAGGCTTCCCATTTACATATAGGCCCAAGTTTATTTTTAGATGTAAGACAATTTTGTGTTATTTCATATTGTATGCGTTTAAGACATATTCCTCTATGGTCTAGGGACCTTGATGCTTTGAGGGAAATATTCTGTTTGTCTTGTGGCCTTCTTTGATCCGTCCCTAGGGTTTGACGGAGCATCCTTCAGGTACACGCAAAGCCCTGCTGAAGAAGTACCACTGTGAACCAAAGGCAAGAGAACAACGTAGGCAGGGCCAGGGGAGAGGAAGTTCAGCCACTGGCACAAGGAGGTGAGTGTGCCAGGAAGTCACCGAATAGCACAGGAGAGAAAGACCCCAGCCTGCAATAGGGTGGAAGATGTGACAGTGAGGAGCCAGCCGCGGGTTCCAGGCTGTGTTTCCAAGAGGATGTACGGGTCACCGACCGGACTTTGACTAGACCAAGAAGATGTGCTTAAAACCATCTCCCAGAAATACTTTTCACCAGTCAGGGAATGTGCTTCTGCTGACTGGAGTCCAGAATTAGAGAAACAAACCCACGAATAAGTGGCAGAGGCTGCTTCCTCCCCTCCCCCGCACCAGCTTCAGTTTCGAGCTTGCTTGGGCCAGACAGCTTTGCAGTCAAAAGAAAAGTGAAGGAACTCCCAAACTACAACAACAGGCTCAAGCCAAGCTTGGACTGTCAGCTCGTAAAGGGCTCTTTAACAGAGCGACTTCGACCAAACAATGTTTTGATGAATTAACGGCAAATGAATGAGAACCATGTGTGGCCGGTGCAGGTCACACCCTGGGAGTGGGGTAAAGGTGGTAGGGATGGAAAATGCTGCAGATTCTACTTAAAGATCCTTGGTAAAAAACAAACAAACAAACAAACAAACAAACAAACAAACAAACAAATAGTAGCAGCTGCTCCCTGTTTTAGTTAGGGTTTCTATTGCTGTGAAGGGATACCATGACCACAGCAACTCTTATAAAGAAAACATTTAATTGGGGTGGCTCAGAGGTTCAGTCCATTATCATCATGGTGTGGAGCATTGTGGTGTGCAGGCAGACATAGTACTGGAGAGGGAGCTGAGTAGTTGCCTACATCTTGCAGGCAAAAGGAAGTCAACTGAAACACTGGGCAGTATCTTGAGCATAGGAAACCTCAAAGCCTATTCCACAGTGACACACTTCCTCCAACAAGGCCATACTCATTCCAATAAAGCCATACCTCCAAATAGTGCCACTCCCCATGAGATTAAGGGGCCAATTGCAATCAAACCACCATACTCCCAATCTACTTTTTTCTAATTCCAACATTGTTCAGGGTAGGAGGGGTGGGTTTCCTGCTCCCAGTTTGACAGCTGTAAGGGAGCCCAGCTTGTCAAACATTCTCTCTGGCAAACTGAAGCCAGTTCAGGCCAGGGCAGAGATAACTGTGGATTATCATGAACTGTTTTCCCCTCTCTATCATTTGGGTGTTTCTATGGAAGCACACCAGATAAGGCATGGGGTTTTCTAACTGAGTGCTGATAAAGGGAAATGTGGATAGTCCAAAAATGCCCATGTCACCCTGCATGATTTGTATCCAGGAAAAGCATTAAGAAAACATTGCAAAACCAACTTCCTCCCTCAGTGATGGGTTGCTTTGCATCGTGACGAGGGATTTGAGGCCCAGAAGTGGATCTGGGTGAGTAGGGAGCAGGGAGGTCATTAAAGGTGAGAAGAGCTACATAAATGAGGTGAAGAGGAACTTATGCTGCACCTTGTCTAAACCTTTTTTTTTTTTTTTTTTTTTTTTTTTTTAGGAGAAAGCTGAAGAAAGGAGTGGAAATCAAGAATGAGGCCCAGAGAGCCCACACCCAATTATTTTGTGAGTAATATAAATACATGCTCAATCAGAAAGTCATCTTGAAGGAATCCTCTTTTTACCTACACAGCCCTTTCTAGGTTCCTTGTACTGTGTTGTGTGCATCTCAGCATTTCAGGAAAGCACGTGCAGAGAGCTAAGTGCTATGCACATGTTATTAATATTATCACTGACTCTAAAATCAAACTGCATTAATCCACGTGCTTTGTGCTAGGCATGATGCAGGAAACTGAGGTCACAGAACACAATGGCATGGCCTGTGTCCCTAAGCAGTGTCTGTTTTTAGGCTTCCCCACTCTGCACTGTGGCTGTCTACCCTCAACCCTCCTCGTTTACACAATGAAAGTTCAGGGAATCTACAAGGCAAGCGTCATGGTGGTGTTTGAGTGGATCAGACAGAACTCCCCATGGGCCCTGAGTTGCTCAGCAAAATATAGGACCCCAAGTTATACTTGAATTTCACATAAACCTAACTGGACATCCTAATGTTCCTTTGTGTGTTTTGTCCAACCTGGCAGCTCTTGAATGAGAACTATGGAGTCTGCTTCCCTGGCCCAACCTTTGCTGAGCACATTTTCCTTCCATCTATTAATATTTGTTCCTCCCCGCAACACCTCTTAAAGTATCCAGCATTTTCTCTTAGTATGAACCAAACCATTCAAGAATACTTTTGTGATAAGACCCAGTTCTAATCATGGAGCAAAGTGTTCCCTGCTGGAGACCAGTGTTAGGCTCTAGCTGGGGATTAAAAAGTTTTTCTCTGAGAAGAAGGTCTGTACCCTTGGAACCACATCACCACCATACCACCGTGGCCATTGGTAATGAGTCCAGGTTGAGGTCACTCTGCAGTCACCGGCCTCATTCTCCCTCTTGGTCTCCATTATGGTTAATTTTCCTTGTCAACGTGACTGGATTTGGAACCATGTAAGAGACACACTTCTGGGCATATATCTGAGAGTGTTTCCAGAAATTTC
>CABHPR010141969.1:0-24601 GCA_902168415.1 Peromyscus melanophrys
CTTAGTCATGATAAAAAGTAAATTAGATATAAAACTTTAGACTCACAAAATAGGATAGATGGTAGAATATTTTTTAATTTTGCCAAATATAAATAGACTAGATATTATAACTGTAATTCTTGCTTGTTGTATATAATTTTACTATTTTAAAGTTAAAACCTTCCCTTTTGATTAGACAGAAAAGGGGAATTGCTGTGGGATGGCTTTCTGTACACTGTGGATATATGCTGTTCCCACTGGTTAGTAAAAAAAGCTGTTTGGCCTGTGGCAAGAAAGCTTACAGCCATGTGGGAAATCCAAATGAAGGGACAGAGAGAAGAAGGGCAGAGAGAGAGAGAGAGAGAGAGAGATGCCAGTCACCACCCAAGGAGCAATAAGATGTCCACAGACCAGTAATGCCATGGCCACATGGCAACTTACAGCTTAATAGAAATGGGTTAAGTTATAAGAACTAGCTAGCAAGAAGCTTGAGCCATAGGCCATCCAGTTTGTAATTAATATAAGCCTCTATGTGTTTACTTGGTTATGAGTGGCTGTGGGACCAGGTGGGACACAGGAAAACTCCCAACTACACAGTGTCCCCCAAAACAAAAACTGTAAACAATGTCCTCCGAGACAAGAATTATAAAGTGTCCCCAAAGACAAAAACCGTAAACAGTGTCCCCCAAAACAAGAACTGTAAACAGTGCCCCCAAGACAAGAATTGTAAACAGTGCCCCCAAAACAATGCTTCTGTATGCCACACATTGTGAGAAATCCCCCTCTGCTTGCCTAGCAAAACTTTCCATTATTGAGGGACAATAACAGGTAATTGATAATGAAAATAATTTAAACCAAAAAGTTTAAAATAAACCCTTTCTGAATACACTCATCTCGCCATCATTTAAATCTAAAACTAACTGTACAGCAACTCACAATAACAACAAAGAAATCACTGAGCGTGCTGGAGATATGGCTCAGCAGCATTTGCTGCTCTTCTAAAGAAGCCAAATGTAGTTCCTAATGCCCACACTAGGTGGCTTACAACCACCTGTAACTCATCTCCAAGGTATCTTGATGCCCTCTTCTAGCCTCCTGGAGTACACACACACACACACACACACACACACACACACACACACACACAGAAGGCATCACTTCAGCCTTCACTCCTAAGAAGATTACGTACGTTAGAGTACCCATTTAGGGTTCTCTGAATGTCCCCATCTGCTCCAGCTTCCACCATGCACTGCTTCTGAGAACTCCAGTACCTGATGATCACAATTCTTAGTTTCAACCCTTCCTAGAGGACCACTCAGTCCCACTAACTACCTGATATATTTGTACTCAGTGCTAATTAGGTTAGAAAACTGAAGATGTTTGTGGTACTGAAGGGAAAATTTAAGTGGAGTAAATAAAACAAATAGAATTCCACATTAAATAAACTTGTTAAGGAAGTAACTGTTAGAGAATACTAGTACCTATACAGAAATATTCTGGCAGAGATAATAAATCAGAGTAACAACAGTTTGAATTTCTGAGGACATTTTGAAGGATATTAACATTAAATAAGAACGATGTTTAGCCGGGCAGTGGTGGCGCACGCTTTTAATCCCAGCACTTGGGAGGCAGAAGCAGGCAGATCTCTGTGAGTTTGAGGCCAGCCTGGTCTACAGAGTGAGTTGAGTTCCAGGGCAGCTAGGGCTACACAGAGAAACCCTATCTCGATAAACCCCAAAAAAAAAAATGGTGTTAAAAACAAGTTATGAGGGGTGGGGGTGGATCTAATTTTAAAAGGCCAGTAAGATTCACTTTACATGGAAGAGCAGCATTGGATCCTGTGATTTCCAGAGAGATCACCATGCTCTCATCTTGGAAGGAAGCTTTCAGATTCCTTTTCTGTTTGTCACTTGTAAGTTATGTTTATGCTGTTTTGAAAGGTCCTTTGGTTTCTGTGTTCATTAGGCTCCTACAGTGGACTTACTGCAAAAGTAGACAAAATCAGATAAGAATGTGTCTGTTTAGTCAGGTAGTGAAGGTATTAGCACTCATTATTTTATCAATAAATACCTAAGGCTGGGGAGGGAGGCAGCTCAGCCTGTAAAGTTCTTGCCTTGCAAGCCTGAGTGGTTGCCTTTCCCAGGCCACACATTAAAATACAGGGATGGTGGCATGCATTTGCTATCCCATTGCTGAAGGACAGTGGTATGGTGGCCCTCATATACAAACACACGCAGAGTCATAAACACCTACACGTGTGCACATGCATAATTAACTATTTAATTATAAATTCACTGTTTATGGTGTCTTGGAATCCTATCCTTGGTTGTGTGACTTAATGTTAGCTTTCAAAGTAGTTTATCTTAGCAACTGCATTAGACAGCTCTGCCTCAGTTCACTCTTCCCAGCATGTCATGGAAATAACCAGAAAACAAGTTTTATTCTAGAGATAATCATTTGTTCTCTTTTCCTCTGATTATTAAATAGAAAATGGCTTTGCAACTCCTGACTTCTGTTATCTTCAACATGTTTCAAGTGTCTTGAATTTTGGTATGCCAATTAAAAAATTCTAAGAAGTTTCAAAAATCATTTATTGCATTCTAAAGGGTGTTTTCCCACTATGTCCCATACTTCTTGGAATGAACAGTGATTTCTTCAGTGTTTCAGCACAGTCAAGTTTCCATTTCTTAAAACAATAAAATCATTATGTATCATTACAGTGACAATATTAAAGAAGCTATCAAGAAGCTGTAGATGAGGGGCATAATTATTCAAACAGGACTCAAAAACTCTAACAGAAAACTGATATATGACTTGCTTAAAGGCCCTTGTCTACAGGTTTCCAAATATTAAATAGCTGGCTATTCATTGGGTATTAAAGGTGTTTTCTTAAAAGCTAAATAATTATTTATATTATTATTAATAACTAAAGTCTCCAAGTAAATATGGGAACAGGGGGCATGCACAAGGAACTGAGACCCTTCTGTCTAGAGGCTTTGTCAATAAAGAAATCAGCAGTATATTCCAGAACTCGGGTATGTCCTTTTATCATTGTGGTTAAACCCAGTTGTGCTGTTTCCTCATTGTAAGTAAACTGAAAAGTAAAACAATTAATTAAAGGTATCTTAAATTTATGTACACATTAAATAGGTATTTGTGTAACTTAAAAAGTTCTTTGGCCTCATTGAGATTGGCAATTAAAATATTGCATTCAGCTTCTTAGCATAAAATTTCAAAGTTACAAGAGACCACAAATAAGTCATTTAACAAAAAAAATTAAAGATACAACTTGAAGCATCTCCAATTTCTTCCTAGTTTTCTTATATGGTAACTAGCAGCTTTGCATTTTACACACACACACACACACACACACACACACACACACACACACACACACACACCACTAATTTGTAGCATCCTTCAACTAATATTCTTATGCAAATTTACATGAAAATCTTCATATTTAACCAATAACAAGGTTGGTACACAATGCTCTGCATACTCAGATATTTAATGGCTATGGTTAAAAGGTAAAAGTTGAAGCCATTTTACATGCATTGTAAGCACAAAAATGTCAGTAACAAAGAATAAGACAGAGTTCTTGGCCACTCTTCTGCTCCCAGCTAAGTGATCTCACCCTAAGGTTAATGTCAAATGACATGTTCATGCCTCTAAACAAGAAAAGAAAATAACCTCTACCAAGAAGAGCACGCTAGAGAACAAGGTCATTGTGGAAGTGAAGAATCTGAATCCTTTCCTATGACCTCAGAGCTTCCTGAATCTTGCTCATCAGGCCAAGCCAGGCCCAACTTAGTGCAGACCATTTTCTTTTTGAAGCTTAATTGCTGGCTCTAGGGATGACAGAAGAGCAGAGCAGTTCTGCCCGGAAGAGAAGCAAGCCACCACAGAAGGGGCAAATCCAACAGAAGCACAGTAGGACCAGGCAAAATGTCCACTAAGAGGGGCCTCATGGAAGACAGCAGAAGAGTTCAAATGACGTTTTTGAATTTAAGAAATGACTTCCTTTTCTGAAAAGCAATAAATGAAAAGTAAAATTTTTATCTGCATGAAATATACACTCAGCTGCTTGAAAAGCATAAAACTTGAGTGCTGGGGGGTGCAGTGTGCAAAATAAATCAGTGGTATCCTAAAGATTAGAAAAAGCTAAAAACGCTACTTAGAAAGTCAACAGTTAAATAATAAATAAATGTCCTCAAATGGAAGATATTTCATTGCATGGTCTCAAAGGGAAATTTCTGCTATAAACAGCCAACAACAACAAAAAGTAAAACAAAACAAAATAAACCAGAGCACCTGGATGAAAATACAAGAATTTGTGCTCTAAAAGGCACAAATATCTAATATGATAGAAAATTGCAAATTTCAGATGTTGCCATATAATATGTTCAACTCAAAAAGCATGGCAGATTCTTCCAAAAAATAAAAATAGAAGTACCATATGATCCAGCAATTCCATATGTATACATGCTCATACTGAGTAAATGAAACCACTCAAGCCCAGAGCTAGCTAGCCACGCTAGCCTCTTCAATTTCCACCTGCAACCAAGGCAGGAATCAATCACACTGCCCATTAATAGATGGCTAGAAAAAGAAAAGACAGAAAAAGAGGGAGGGAGGGAGGGAGGGAGGGAGGGAGAGAGAGAGAGAGAGAGAGAGAGAGAGAGAGAGAGAGAGAGAGATTACGAAGCATTAAAATGTAGGAATCCCTGTCACCTACAGCTACTTGGGTGAATACAGATAATGTGTGATGTCTGAAAAAAGCCAAGTACCAAAAGACAAATGCTTCGTGACTTCACTTATACGTGAGAGTTTTAGAAGTCAGTCTCCTAGAAGCAGTAAACGGAATGTGGTTACCAGGGACTGGGAGATGAGGAAAACTGATCCACACTGGTCAAAACATATATTTTCAGTGACATCACATGAACAAATTCTCAAGTGCTGATGACTAACAGGATGGCTTCAGTTAATGTTGTGCTGTGTACTTGAAATTTGGTGAGACAAAGACACTGAAATGATTTTTCTCCCTCCCATGCATATACAAGGGTAACTAAATGACGTGATGGATATTAATCTGCTTTACTGTGGCAGTCGCTCCCCAATGCATATAGACATCAGAACAACACAACAAAGCCAGGTAGGGTGGCTCATACCTCTAATCCCAGTATTCAAGAGGCTGGAACTGGAGGATTGGTATGAGTTGCAGACCAGCTCAAGCTACATAGTGGTTTCAAGACAACCTGAGCAATAGAGTATGACCCCCCTCACATATATCTTTAAAAATATGGTGCATATTTTAAACATAGTGAAAGTTTGTCAGTCATATATCAGTAAGATCAAAAGAAAATTAAACCATGAGCACATAGTTCTCAGCAGATCAGAATAAAATGAAAAATGGCAAGAACATATGTTTACCCATGAGCAGCCTTATAAAGACATCTGTTTCCTGGTCAGTGACTTTGGAGAGATCCCAAGAGAAACCCACCTTTCCCTCTGTGTGGAGTGTTCTGGAAACCATAGTTCACAGAATAAAGATTGGAGTATGATTCATAGGCACAGTCCTAGGAAATTACTTGAAAAGTCAGCAGTTACAATGATCAATTTAAAATCTCACACACAAAAGCTATGACAAGTCTGTAATCACTAAAAACAACTCACAGGACTGAGAAAATGGCTCAGTCGGTAAAGCGCCTGTCTCCCGTGTATGAGAACGTGAGTGGGATTCCCAGAACCCACAGAGAGCCAGATCCATCATCCCGAAGCTGCAGACAGATGGGAGGCAGAGACAGGAACACCCCAGGAAGTCTGAGGGGTGGAAGCCTGCTTTAACAAGAGACCCTGTCTCAAAGGAATTGGGAGGTGTAGGCCAACACCTGGACTTACCCTCTCTCTCTATACGCATGGCATGACCCTCAACACCATCCCTCCCACACTCATATAAAGGTTTTCAAGTGCTGAAATTATTTTCAAGGATGACTAGCAGTGATTTAGATCATTTATGTGGCCCACTCTAGTATACATATCTGGAAGAAATAAATCTCATATCGGTCTACTCTATCAATGACTAAAAATAGAGTAAGTCATGCTTGGCATGGTCTGTCTGTACAAGTATTTATAGGTACTATATTCTAAATGAAATATAGATATATCAGAATGAAAAAGCTAAGTCTGTATTCACATTTAAAAATCTTTCATTATTTTTATCTTTTTTTCTGGTATCATGAATATTAATTTCTAGCTGTGTTTCTTAAATGGTAGCAATTCATTTTAGGGAAGTATTTCGATTTTCATCTTAGCTTACATATTAATAAAAATTAATTGATGTTAGCTTAGCCAGAAAAAGTCAATTTGGTTATAGGTTACTGTATTTGTCGTAGCTGACACAAAACAATTCTAGGACTATAAAACTGTTACTGGATAGCAGCGATCTGCAAGGTATAAACAGAGATGGCATTGCATAGTTGAATGCATTATGAATTTCTAATAGAAATTGAGTTACCAAAGCCATTTTTCTATTGGGAAGAAAAATCAATCATATTAAATTTCAAAGATATTTCTATCACCTTCATATTATAATAAAGTGAAAGACCTAATGGTAAGCTTATTTCAATTTTGTCCTGAACTCCGCAAACCAGAAAAAAAATGATAAAAAAAAAGCCAATTGGTTTATATTGATAGGCATTAAACATTCTAAATTTTCTAGGCAGATTCTGGTGAATAGGTCCACACGGAATGACTGGTCTTTAGTGATTTTACTGCTTTAGTTCCTACCTCCCCCGTTCTGTAACTCACATGCAAATAAGCTAATCCATAAGTAGTTCATAACATGTTTCCAGTTAAATGACTTGAAACCTGGAACAAACATGCCTTCCTGTCTCCTCACAACCAGAAAGGCGAGGTGGCGTCTCCTCTGCTGTGCATGCAACTGAATGTGATGGTGCTGATCTGCAGTGTTCCTCTGCCAAACACGTGGCACCAGGCATTTGCTCTCACCTTGAATGAACAAAGATGGATTTTCTCACCGATAATAGTCAGTGTGGGTAGACAGACTTATATGCATTTCAGAAAACGGCACATCTGCTGAACCTTAAAAGCCCTGTGTGGAGAATGTCCCCGAAGTCAGAGTAAATCATTCCTGCCCCGTGTATCTCTACTCCAGTTCCTCGGATCCTTTTGCCTGCAAAATGCATGAGAAGCACAGGAAATGGGATACAGGGAACCCTGCTCACTGAGGCCCCTGAGAACCCCTGCCTAATTAAGTATGTTAGAGTACACCAGGAAACAGTGGGTCCTCACACAGAACTAGGGAAAGGGCTACCGGGCAGAGTCAAGAATGTGGGGCAGGTCCTTCTACATCTCTCTGACCTAGCTGGGAGGGCAGAACATCTGGCAGTTGGGTGATATTCAAGCACACTCACCCTTCTCACAAGCCGTTTACAGACTATCTGGAGCCCTCAGAACCAGTAGAGGGAATGAATAAAATATGAAAGTGGGTTATAAACCACATCATCCTCCTATTTAAAAAGAAGAAATAAGGAGTCAGATAGATGACTGTGAGCTATAAATTAGTCTAGAAAATACTAACATTGATTCCTAATGCACTCTACATTTTACTAGAATAAAGTCCACTAATTAAAAGAGCTCCTTCATCCTTACCACATGCTGTAGCTGTCTTGTATTCATGTTTTAAAACCTTCACAGTATCGCTAACTAGTTTAATTTTTTATCTGACAGGTCAGACAAATAAATTCCAATATTATGCCATGTCTGATTTATTTAGATGGGTATTCAAAGTCTCCCTAGCATAAATTAGAAAATGTCTCCTTAGTTCATATAGGGTATGGAAGCAGGCATCCGCAAAAGTTTTACTGCTTTGAAAAACAGAAGATAGCAACAGGAACATGACCAGAAAACATTGAAGCTGGCAGTTGAAGTCTGGGAAGCAATGGAACAAACTCACGCTACACTGAGTCTATGAATGGACTGTAGACTTTAAACCCATTTTCGTTAGAATGCTGGGCAGTTCGCCGAACCAGGCAGAAGGAAGCAGAGGCAGACACTAACCTCAGTAGCCATTTCAGTTCCTTTATTCCTCTGAGAACATGAAAAGACCAAATCTGGAAAGTCCCCTGGAATTCACATGCCTTGTCCTTTCCTTGGCACAAACAATAATCAAGGTCTAGAGAGGTAAAGTGATTCGATCAAAATCACCCAGCAACACCCACCAGAGGCAGAGAAGGGAGCCTGAGATCTCCAGATCTTCCTGTACCTTGGTGGCATGTGGCAAAGGGCTCTTCCTTTCAAAGGCACAATCTCTGCATTGTGCATCGGCTCCTCAAATGTAACAATCTTTTTTTCCACAAAATTTAAAAAGTTAATAACGGTCTTACTGTCAGTCCCTTTATGCCTTTTGGACAACCAATGGGATTACAAGAAAATTTAATATGTATAAGGCTTTTAAAATAAGCAATCAACTTTTTGTCAGGAGACAATTGCAGAAGCCTCATCTTTTAGTCTATCTAGTCCAGTGTCTACAATGTCAGTCTAACTCAATATGACTCCTGGATTAATCTTGCTAAAAGCCTTTTTAATTGTGCCACTCTGTTATGCACAAATATTTAGCAGCCCTCATTTGCCTACTACTTAAAGGCAAAATGACTGCACAAGCTTTCAAAGACCCCACAAGATGATGTGATAATCGTTCCTTCCTCATACTCCTCGTGTCTTCTCCAGACTGACATGAGGCATGGGGCAGTCATACGCCTTGCTCTCACCCACCCACACACTTCCACATGCTTTCCCGTCTTTCTCTCTCACTGATGCACATCTCACTCTCTCCAGACTATCTGCTAAGCCTGTATTATTGGACGGGTGAGACGGCTCATTGTGCAAAGCACTTGCACAAGTCTGATGACCCGAGGTAAAATGATACAACACATTCCATAACATGTCCTCACATCTATGAGCGTGTCACACACACACACACATACTTACACATATACAAACCATAAAGTCTATTCTATTGAGGACCACGTGTGGTAATATTGTGTTCCTCAATATATCATGCACCCTAATAAATTTATCTGGGGTTAGAGAACAGAACAGCCACTAGACAGACACAGAGGCCAGAAAATGGTAGTACACACGCCTTTAATCCTAGCATTCTAGAGGCAAAGATCCATTCGGATCTCTGTGAGTTCAAAACCACACTGGAAATAGCCAGGCATGGTAACTCATGCCTTTAATCCCAGGAAGTGATGGCAGAAAGCAGAAAGGTATATAAGGCTTGAAAACCAGGAACTAGGCTGGTTAAGCTTTTAGGCTTTTGAGCAGCAGTTCAGCTGAGACCCATTCGGGTGAGGACGCAGAGGCTTCCAGTCTGAGGAAACAAGATCAGCTGAGGAACTGGCAAGGTGAGGTGGCTGTGGCTTGTTCTGCTTCTCTGATCTTCCAGCATTCACCCCATACCTGGCTCAGGTTTGGTTTTATTAATAAGACCTTTAAGATTCATGATACAACCATGTGAAGTGCTGTCAGTTCTGTACGTCGCTTCCAACCTCACCCAGAAAATGAATTCACAGTTAGGTATTGCCTCTTCTTCTTTTGAATTTACTAAGTATCTGATTTTAATATTTATACTTTTATGAAAATTATCACACAACCTCACAGGTATATGATGAGTATAATCCCAGCTTACTTTCCTACTAGGCTCATCATTTTGAGAACACAGTTTGTGGACCCCACTATTGTTAGAGTCCCTAGTATTAATAACTGCATGTAAGAGGTTTTAGGATAGACAAACAAGAATGGCTTACTTAGCCTTCACTAAGATTAACTCTCACGATGTGTACATGGAGACCGTTGTACAGATTATCACACAGTATACGACATAGAGCATAGATGGAGAGGAATAAACACCGAGTGATTTTCTGCAGCAGTGACGCAGAGAAACAGGAAGCTACTCTGGGGCTTTCCAGGACAGGCAGAGCCTCCTTCTTCATTCAGCTGAAGTTCCCTGGGACTCACACTCCCTGGGGTAGGAAATGCATTTAGAAGCTCTATTAACTCTTTCAGCATAATTAGTGTGCTGAAGAAGTCAATTGTTCAATGATCTGGAAGGCAGTGTGTAGCTTCCCTAAGGCCTGCATCTGTTATTGGGCAGGAAATATGGTCACTTGTCGTGTTTACTAATTGGGTCAGTTAGTAACTCCTTTTTTTTTTTCTTTTTCAGAAATGAAGCAATTGGTAATTATCTTGGTTGAATCATATTGTGAAAATTGATGACATCTTTTCACCGTTGGTGCTTCAAGGACAATTCTCAACAATGCTGCATTCCAAGGACGTTGTACCGACCCTGTAAGACTAGACTGTGCTAAATCAACCAATTACATTAACAGTCCTGTGGCATCAACATGGTCACTAACACATGTAAACTTAAATTTGTATTCCTACTACCATGGAGTGATTTCAAGCTTTCACCCTCCCGTTTACTATTAGATCTTTTCTTCTCCCTCTTCCTAAAAGCCAGGGTTAAACTAAGCCTCCTACTGTCTTCTGGCTTTCCCAGATGCTCCCTCCAGAGCTTTTGACAGTGTTCTATTTCATGCACCACATTCTCTATTACCATGCTTCTTCCACAAATATGTGGATTTTATGATCTCTGTCTCAAGGAGCCCTCCAAGTCCCACTTGTACTTTTCTAGCAAGACTCGTATTGTGATTGCTTTCAAGTTCTTGGGATCCATTCTACTTCCACACAAATAAGCAGCACTGATGAAAACAGTTAAGTAACTGGAAAAACAGGCTGAGTTGTGCAATTGGCTTTGCACACGTTCCTCAGTCTTGGCTTGTCACTGAGAATCATGCTCGCTGAGCTTGAGGCAGAGGGCGGCCCTGTTAGAAAGTAGTATTATGTAGCTATTCATTTGTCCTTAGGAAGTGGAGAGCTACCCAGCTCTGCAATGACAGGCAAAGAGAAAGCCTTGTGCAGAAGCTGCATCATCTATTCATCACCTTCCTTGGTAGAAATAAACATGGGGTTTTTCTCAGCATCGTTTGCATTGTGGAGATTAATATTTTATTCAAACACACAATAAAAAAAATAAGTACCTTTCCTTATACCATCACACTAGGCTGGAAAATTCATTTGCATAATCAATTTTGCTAAAAATTTTATAAACTCATCATCCCCTGGCATAGACTGGGAAAGTCAACCAACTAGATGCAAGATTTTCTTCCCAGCCATTCTGGTTCCAACCTGCTATCAAGGTTGCCAATGCTCGTTGCTCACCTCCTCCCACTATCCAGTCACTCCACTCTCCAGATTTTGTGATTTCTGTCATATGCCTCTCCTCCATAATTTTTTCATTTCAACTCTCGGTAATTTTTGTGTAAACCATGGCATCATCCATTCCTACCCACACTCTTTTCCTGCAGTCCAGACTTAACCATTCCCATTTCTTGCCATCTTCTGCTGAAATAGAGTTCTCTCACATCTTCTTCCACAAAACCACCAGTTCACACTTAGCTGCACTGACACCCTCTTCTTGAAATTCTACACCATTCACTATTTGAGCACAACCTCTATTTCATCACAATTCCAGGTTTCCCATTATCCTACCAGTTGAATGTACTGACTCCAAGATTTTTGAACTTCAGAGCCAATGTTTGCTGGACTGAAGTCCTCCATCATATCTTGTAAATCTTCCTTCCTTCAAAGTTGATCCAAATACTATTCCTTTAAGAAAATTCCATTATTTGTCCCTAATCTTTTGATTTCTGGAATTGTTATGAAGATATGTAATACTTGTTTCTCATCAATGACCTCCCAAGTCTCCCTCCCACTTCCTCTCTCTGCATATATGTATGTGTATTTGTAATATATGTTTGATTATTTTTATGTTGACTTTATATTAGACTCCAAG
The DNA here is from genome assembly GCA_902168415.1 of Peromyscus melanophrys. NCBI lineage: Eukaryota > Metazoa > Chordata > Mammalia > Rodentia > Cricetidae > Peromyscus > Peromyscus melanophrys. Next base: position 11,921 of record CABHPR010141969.1, read on the forward strand.
GGACTGAGTGCAGTCCCTGCATGTGCTTGGATGCCACACTTCAGTACAAGTTCAATTTGTAGCTTAGCACCCAACAAGAAGCCTGACAACACAGTCAATGTTTCCAGAAGTTGCATGTTAAATTCACTCAATATATTTTCTATGAATTGCTCAAGTTCTGGAAAATCATTTCTCTTTGTCTAGCCATCTACATTTACATTTCACCATTTGGTCTTAGTCCCTTTCTATTTGACCATTGGTGGTTGCCTGACTATGCATACTTTCTCCTTTTCAAACTTGTCCAAGTGAGGTTAGGTTGCAGGAATGTCTCCTTTTGTCTTCTTGTCAATCTTCCCTGACACATTTCTACTTTATTCAGCACACACTGTATCTATCCCAAGATCTAGCTTCCAAAGATGATAAAGTGTACTATAGTTACACAGAATATATAATATCTATTTTCTGAAACTTGCATTATTTACAAATGCAAGAAAAATGACACTGATTATTGTTCAATTTTGCCTTTCTGTTTGTCTTCTGAAGTCTTTTCTTGCTCCACCTTTGATCAGTAGTTGTGGAATGCTACCACATCTGCCTCTCCTCCTCCTCCCCTCTGTCTCCTGGATACTAACCCAAGTGTCTTTCCTCCCTTACCCTCCCCTCCCTTTACCCTCCCCTCCCCTCCCCTCCCCTCTCCTTCCCTCCTCTGTTCTCCTCCTCTTCCTCCTCACCCCACACTTGCTCTCTCTGGATGTTAAACAGAAGTACCTTTTCCAACTTCATTTCTTGTTCTAATGAAGTCTTTGTGTATCATAGGACAGGAGCTCATCAGGGAAAGCAACAGGAGTCAGGAGGGACAGTCAGTCAGCAGGACAGGCATCAGAACATCATGGAATCGTCCTAGGTTACACACTCCCTCAGCTGTTGCCAGCATCGTCACTCCCTGACCTCTAGCAAGCTGCCAGTTCACAGCTCACTTTTTTCGTGTTTTCTCATCTCCCCTGGAGCTACTGCCTTGAATGAGACTCACATCTCTCCTCCACCCTCTGCGGAAAGTAGTGCTCAGCAAGAGAAACCCTTTCCCAAGAATCACTGTAACTAACACCCCTTTCTAGTCAATTCTAATAAGTCTCTTCATTTGTTATCACCCTTGGACTCCGTCGTTTATATTGTTGCTAGAGGGAGCATTCTAAGGTACACGTTTGATCCTGCAAAGCCTTCACTGAAATCCTTCAGTGACTTTCTATCACATGAAATACTCCATGTATGTCCGAGAGGAAAGCCGCAATCTTGTTAGACCTGCAAGGCCCTATCTTACCCCTTCTCTGATCACTTGCTCTTCTCAAACCAGCCCCTCCCTGCCCTATGCAAAGTTTTCCCAGTGGATGGACCTCTTCCTCTTCCTTCATAGCCCATTTCCAGCATGACAACTGTGACAATGGCTTTCCTCATCAGCTCCCATCCCGGGCACAGCTGGCACTCCATCCCTGGGGCAGCATCCTATCACACACAAGCTTTACTTACTTTCCCTCTCAGCACTGCTAGCATTTGTTACACTTAGTGGCTAAGGGCAGTCAATGAAGCTAAACTGCCTGGCTTTGAGCCCTGGCCACTTTGTTTTCCAGCCGCTGAGTTATCTGTGCTTTGCATCTCTCCACAGTAAGGAGCAGGTACTAATCATAACTCTCACAGATTCCTTGTGAGAATGAAGTAATCTCATATACAGCCTGTAAAACAATGCCTGGAGTGTGGCCAGTGCTGTGCAAGTAGAAGCTGTGGTCGTTATTTTTATAAAACCTCGATTAATTCTCCCATATGGTCAGATGCCTCCTCTTGCTGTGTGTACCCTGTGTTAGAAATAGACACTCAATAACTACTCAAAAATTAATAAATAAATTAAAGTAAGAATAATATGAGACCAAACTTTTTGCTTCCCCCAAGTTGCAGCAGCATTTCCCTCTGCCGCATACCTGAGGATGCTAGTGTACTCCTTAGAGACAGTCGAACAGTCTGTGCCTGTAAGATGATAATATTAAAACTTTCAACTACAACAGCATAATCACCTGTGTTTCTATCCCTACAATTCCCTTCTCATCTAAAGGGAACAATGAAAGAAACGGCAGCATTCAAAACAGGAAATGTAAAATGCTGCGTAATTGGTAGGAGCCAGTGCAAAACGAAAAACAAAGGATCCCTTGTTCAAATCGATTATGGATTGCCAGATGATGACTATGGGCTGTCTAAGTGACTGGCGATTCCACAGTTAGGAACTACATTGCTTGTCCATGAAACCATTCTGCAAGGAATGTTCTATTCCATTATATGGTGAAGTCTGCCTTGACTCTGTATTGAGAGCTCTGAGGTCAACAACGGCCTTATGCCTCATGCCTCTCCAGCCACAGGTGTCCAGGATTCATTTTTAAACATTAAAAAAACCCACTGGCATCTCCATTTTTCTCAGGAATCTAAGCTGCGTACTGCTGAGCGGGTTCTGAGTCGCCCATGGTCTCCACTCCCAGCCCAGAGTGCTCTGCCTGCAGCAGAAGCTGTCTGTGTGCTTCTATTTATGAAGTAAAATCCGACTTTTCTAGGAAAACTTGTTAATAATTATAAAACAAATATGTAATATACAATATATTACATATATATTATAAGACAAATATAAAATAATAAGACAAAGCACACACTGGTGGCATCTACAAGTTAACAGTGAACGGGCCAATAGAAGGCCAAGTGAGAAAGAATGCGATCCACCAGACTGTGATCTCAGCTATATCATGCTGTACAGAAAGTCCCTTCTGAGACACCAGGATGGTTTGGCAGATGAAGGCACTTGTCCCCAAGCCAAAGAGCAGGATCTGATCCTAGTGGCACTAATGGTGAAATGACAGAACCAATTGTCCTCCATGGTCTCCTGGCATCTACAAGCTAGCCACAGAATGTGCACCTTCATATACACAATACACTCACATAAGTGCACACACACACGTGCATATGCACACACAGACACTCACATGCATATACACAAACTCATGTATACACATATATATGCACACTCACATACATGCACACACAGACTCACATAATTGCACACAATGCACAAACATGCATGCACTCACACAGACATACACACACACATGCACACATATGCACACTCATGCATGTAGGCACACACTAAAATTCAACGTATTTTATAACAGGAGAGTCACTTTGATACATTGAGCTGAACTCTTCTTGAACCATCTAGAATAGCACTCCACCTCTACCTGTGCTGCAGCCCAAACTAAAATGGCTTGGCAAAATGGCAGCAAGTCCTGTTACAGAATTAGATGGCAGAAGAGAAAGAAAAGGCATGATTAGGAGTAAAGGTACATTTTTCGGGAGATGGACACGGATCGGGCAGGAGGAAAGCAAATTAAAACCGTGAGTCAGAAGAGAGAGTGAAGTGTCTAGCCCGGTGCAGGACTATCAGTGTGGCCGCACTTACTAAGCAAATGCATTTTTGGCATCCTGTGTTAAAATGTAAATTCAGAGTGGGCAATAGGCTGGCTCTCACACACAGGCAGAGAGCCAAGAGCCTCTGCTGTTGGCAGCCACTAGGCCCCCAGGGCCCCCACAATGGAGGCCAGGTTCTATTTGTCAGACACTGAGCCACTGGGTGTTGTTACTTCTTAGTTAAGGACCCTGGTGTTGGCTTTGAAATCTTCACTTGGGAAGCACTGTTCCACAAACAAACAGTGATTGCAAAGTAGAAAGGACCAAGATTCACTGTATCTGGTGAGGAACGATAGCGGGCATATTATTGCTCAAATAAATGCAGATGCCAGAAATCTAAGCTTTTTTTTCGAATAAAGTACATTGTTGTTTTTAGTAAATACGTGCTGAAATCCTTCTGAGTGCTGGGTATACAGAGGTGAACAGGAGAAAAGTTCTGAGGTAAGCAGAATAGATATGTAAGCACATAAGTAAACAAGGTAATTGCATATAGAAAATAAAATGTAACAAAGGAGATATAAAAGAAATATGGATGAAGAGAGCAAGGTTAAGTTAATAGAATGATCGGTAAAAGCTTCTTTGACAAAGCAGAAAGCCTTGACAAGACTCAGGAAGACATGAAAAGAGGTAAAATGTGTGCACTTTAGTGCAAAGGATGTGCAAAGGCCCCGAGGTAGATGGAAGTTTGGCTGTTTCAGTAATCAGAAGATAAGCAATTCAAAAATGTAGATAGAAAGGGAAATGCATGGCAACAGACGGCAAAGGTATACAGGTCTTAGAGACCTGGCAATTATTTTAAAAACAGCATGGAACCTCAAAAGAATTCAAGCAAAAGAATTATGATTGATTTTATAGTTTAAATAAAGCTCACACTGGAATCTCTATGGAGGATGAACTGCAGGAGTCCATATGCATTGCTGTTGTGTTCAAAATAGCAAAGAAATGGAATAAGTCTACGTGTCCACCAATAGTTGAATGGATAATGAAAATTTGGTACATGTATACAATGGCGTTTATTCAACCATAATAAATGAAATTTGCAGGAAATGGATGGAATTGGAAAATATTCTATTAAATGAGGTTATCCATGATCAGAAAGACAAAATTTCCCATTCTTTTTCATATGGGGAGCCTGGATTCTAACTTTTATATACTTGCATTTAGGTAGGAATGAATGCATCTGGAGACAAGGAAACTAGAAAATGGCCCATAAGAGGGGGAAATAAAGAGGCTTATTTGGACACAGGTGGGAGAGTAATAGAATATGTGACAGGAAAGAAGGGAAACACTGGGCATGGAAATGTTTCTATGGAGATATGAAGCAGAGAAATGGGGAGAAAGTCAGCCAAACTATTAGTTTACAAACGTTCTATATGGAAACCTCCTAATTAAATTTTTAATTTCAGAATATCTATTCAAATTTAAAGAAAGACAGATAATTTAAAAATAGATTTAAAAGTAGTTGTGAGCTTGCGGTGTTAAGGGAAGTAGTGATGGAGGCTATAGTCAAAGATGAAGTCTTAAGAAAGAAGGGCGATAGGATGAGTGGTAAGTCAACAGGTATGCTTGGGACTAGGGTGTGTATGTCCTGTATCCACTCTGAGGCCCCTCGGGAAGTGAAGTTTGGCCATTGAAGTCTCAGTGTGTAAACACATCATTTTTGGAAGGACTGTGTCCCCCAGCACTCTCAACCACTCAAAACACAAGACTAGAAAACAGAACCTGTGAGCAAAGTGTATTTAGTTGGCTTTCCATGAGCTGTTTACAGTGGAGTCTTCTATTCTGTTCGCAGATATTACTAAGTTATTGTCAAGAGCAGAGCAGATCCGCTCTTCAGAAAGGGCAGATAGTCCTGTTAGAGTCTGATAAAGAGAGATGACTAGAAGGAAGAAACATATCTAGAGACAAAAGGGAAGGGGGTTCACTTACATGGACCCCTATACACATATAAAATGAAGGAGCTGGAGCTTGATTACATGAATCCCTATACACATATAAAATGAGGGAGATGGAGCTTGATTACATGAACCCCTATACACATATAAAATGAAGGGACCAGAGCTTGATTACATGAACCCCTATACACATACACAATGAAACAAACAGATGTATGTAGTGCATGCTCAAAATATTTAAATATGAAATTACTCAGTAAAGTGGTCCCACAGAACCTGCTAGCTTTTTGAGATAGAAAGGACTAGATTGTCCATTCTTGTCCTGAGTGATTTAGTGTGGAAACACATGGGGGCTGGGAGAAAGCTCAATGGTAAAGTGGTTATTTTGTAAATGTGAGGGTGTGAGTTAAGTCCCCAGAACCTAGGTTGAAAAAACTGTGTGGTAGTATCTACTTGCAATCCCAGTGCTGGGAAGCCAAGGCAGAGACAAATGGATCACTGGAGCTGGGAGGGAGGTAAGGGGGGAGAGCCAGATGGATCACTGGAGCTGAGAGGGGGTGAGGGGACAGAGCCCAGAAGGATCACTGGAGCTGGGAGGCAGAAGAGGGCACACAGAGCCAGATGGGTCACTGGAGCTCACTGGCCAAGCAGCCTAGCCTTCTGGGCAAGTTCCAGGTAAATGAGAGACAGTCTAAAAATAAGTGGATGGTGTCTGAGGTTTATCTCTGGCCTCATCACACACACACTAGTGCACACACATATATGTCCACGGATGTAGACATACACACACACACAAACACACACACACACACACACACACACACACACACACACACACACACACACACACACCAAGACTACTTTCTTCATGAGCCTGTGAAGGCCCCTTGCCTCCCTCCCCAGTCCTTCACCTCTCTCTGTGCTTCTCCTCCCTCCCCCGACCCCGCCACTCCCAGGTAGAGAAAGCTCTTGTAGGGAGCTGTTGAAAGCTCTTTTATCCCAGTGTCTTGGAGGTCTACCCCAGGCCTCCACATAGGTGAAAAAGGAGCTGAAGAGCAACAGCTGTTAATTTGCCTCTGGACGCCACAGCTTACAATTGGTAAAGCAGCAGCTGTGCCATCAGCAGCCACGGTACCCCTGAGCTTTGCAGGGAGAGCTGCAGGCATGGGAGAGGCTGTTCCCAATCAAATGGAAAGTTGTAAACCTCTGCCTCTTGGCAGAGCAACTGAGGTGGACTCAGGCAACAGAGTTGATATAATTACAGTTTTGTTTCTGCCTGATGTGTTTTATTCTGATGTGCATATTTTGTGTTCCATACACATTTAAAGATTTAATTAAATGTTTTATTATAGGGAACACAGTGCCAAATATCAGCATCATTACTTTTTATTTTTTCCTTCTTCGGAAAGGCTATTCTTCCCTCATTTGGTTTTGATATTTTAATATATATCAATATAACTTTACTTGGAAATATTGACATGGGAATCAACACATTTGCTAAGGTCCTTGCAATGCATGATGCAAGGGGACAAAATACTTCCTGTCCATCACCACATCAACATTTTCTGATGACCTTTAAAATCTCCAACAGTGGCAACCAATGACCTCAGTGTTTTGGGCAGTGGCCACAAAAGGAAGCAGCTAAAAGAGAAGAGGGGAGAATGAAGGTAGGGAATCCAAGGCCCTGCCCCAAAACAGAAGGGAACAAATATAAGCTTTCTGGTGACTATCAAAATCTCCAATACATCTAATTACAGAGATGCTTGTGCATCCATGTTCATCATTGCTTTATTCAAAGAGCCAGAAATTGAACACCGTCCAGATGTCCACCAACTGATGAATGGTTAATGAAAATGTGATACATTTACACAATGGAATATTATTCAGCAGTTAAATAAAAATGAAATTATGAAATTTGCTGGTAAATGAATGGAGTTAGAAACAATCATCCTCAGTGAGGTAACTCAGACCCCAAAAGATAAATAGTACCTGTTTTCTTTTATAGTGTGGGTGTGAATTTTTTGCTTTAGGTCTGTGTGTCTCAATCTAAATAACTACAGAGGTCAGGTAGTAGGTACCATGGTGGAGGAGGGTAATCTTCCAAAGAAGATGAAATAGAATATAGCATTAGTGAGAAGTAAATGGGAAACTAGAATCGGAGGATTTAATAGGGAAGAGGATGAGAGAGAAGGGTAAAGGAGACACAACTAACCCGAATGGCTTTCTGAAAAGCCACATGGAAGCCTCCTACTGTAGAAACTTCTTAAAATATATTCAGATATGACAGATATCTAAATGGGGTCACCATGTAATGGTGGTGGAAATGCCCCAATTAGAAGTCTTATGCCACTGAGTAAAACCTTCATTGCCAGAAATGAGTTACATCTTTTTAAGTCATTGGCCAAGTGTGTCCCATAAAAGCCCCCTTGACCACCATTACCAATCATCGTAGGCTATATTCCCAAGATTATTGGTTACCATCCACAACCTGATGGTAAGGCCATGTTGCTGAAGATTCAATTACATAAGTCATTGAAGATGGAGAACTTGAGTTGACGCCTGACTAGAAGCTTCACTCCCACTGACTTACCCTTCTTGGCTCTGGAAGGTGCTTTGCACTCTACTGGAGGGAGGAGAAAAATGATGATCAATATTACACAGCTACAAACCCTGTGACCTACAACAGTGATGACCTGCCCACAAGAAATACTGGCACACCACTGGCACAAAAATTGTGGAAGTAACTGACCAATCTGATTCGTTTGAAGGTCCATTCTATGAGATGGAACCCATACCTGACACTGCTAAAGTGGCCAAGACCATGGGAATAGATAGATCATAGGCCTAGGAGAAAACCTGCTACTAGTATTCTGCTAAAGGATCACAGCAATGAAATGACTCCTAATGGCATATCTCTTTACCCATAAATGCCATCATTGCTCAGCCCTCATCAGAAAAGCTTCTTCTTGCAGCAGGCATTAATTAACATGAACAAATAAATGAACAAACTTCATAGAGTGAGAAACTTTGGTATACTCAGTCCTAAATGGGATGTCTTTAACAGATCCCTCCACTCAAGTATCAGGGATCTATGCAGAAGAGGGGGTTGAAAGAGTGCAAGAGCCAGAAGTGATAGGTGGTTCAAAAAAAACAAAAAAAAAAAAAACAAAAAAAAAAAAACAGCAGCAAGAGCTCACAGAGACAGCGGCAGTATGCACAAGATCTGCACAAGTTCCAAGAAGACAATATACCTGCACTGAGAAGGGAAAATGGATGCAAATTCTCATCCCTCGTCAAGAAGCTATTGGTAGGTATACTTGGTATACTTGGTAGGGAAGAAAAATCAGTTTTTTCCAATGGAGAGAGAGGCTGAACAGAGTTAAGGGAGGGGAGAGTATATGATCAAAATATATTGTATGAAAAAATTAAATTAAAAAGTAAATTTACAAAAAATCTCCAATGAATGACAACCTGAGACCCCAGTAAATATCCTACAAGGTCTTATATTTTTATTTTCCTTTTAGGATATTCTTTGCTAAACCACAGAAAGACCAGAATTTTCTACAAAATCAAGCAAAATAATAATTGTATCCCAGCCGGGTGTTGGTGGCACACGCCTTTAATCCCAGCACTTGGGAGGCAGAGCCAGGCGGATCTCTATGAGTTCGAGGCCAGCCTGGGCTACCAAGTGAGCGCCAGGAAAGGCGCAAAGCTACACAGGGAAACCCTGTCTCGAAAAACCAAAAAAAAAAAAAAAAAAAAGAATCGTATCCCTATATTTCCAGATCCAGTTAACAAACAGTATTATATTTTAAAAAAAATCAGAATCCGAATTTACAGATATTTTAGTTTTCATTGAGAGAAGTCAATTTCCTAAATAAATGACTTGCAGACTTTTGAAGTCACATAATCTACTCTAGTGATCTGTGAAAACAAAAGAAAGAAAAAACAGTTTGTCATTGTAGGAAAACGTCTGTTCACGTGAAAGGATGCTTGCTGATGGCCTGACATTTTCAAAGTGTGGCTGAATGTGGGTGCCTTTGATGGTGGGGACTCAGGGGTAGATCAAGAAAGAAACAGGCTGGCACATGGCTGCCTCGGGTGAGATAGTTCAGAAGCCTCAGATTCTGTAAAGCTCGTAAATTAAGGTGTCACTCAATGCATGAATTCTTCTCAAGGAAGGCTTAGATCTGCACCTGAGGTCTGCACCTTCACCTTCATCTTGCTAGGAAATATGGTGAGTCATGGCGGTGCTGAGAGGAGCTTAGCTCTGAGGGAGAGATTATAGCTTGCTTCTGGTGTGCTTCTTCGCAGACTCCACAGGGACATAGGTGCTCTGGGAGAGCCTTATAAAAGAGTACCCTAAAACCTTGAGAAGGGGGGATAGGGCTCTTGTGTAAGAGAAGAGAGGGGAACCGCCTTCAGCATTTACTTGAGCATAGGAGATATGAGACTTCATTTTTGCATGTCAACTTGAAGAGCTCTGTCCAAAGGAAAGACGCTAAGGCTGGGCTCCTCTTTCATTCCTGGACATAGGTGCAGCCAATGATGGCCACTGTTGAATAATCAGAATTCTGTTTCTGAAAATTGCAATGATGGTTTGAATGACTCCAGACCTTTCTGTTGGTATTTCTTTTAATTATTGTTTCAATCTGATTTTTGTAGTGTTCTACATGCTTTAATGAAGATTATTGCCTATAATTAGATTTCTCCCACACTATCATTACTCACAAGCTACATGAGTAAGATTAGAGTAAACAAAGAAATAGTTCTTAAATTAAAAAATACTTTCAACGAACTTTTTCTAATTGCCCAACTGTGATGAATGGAGCAGAAATCAAAATTAATATCACTACATTTTACATTTATAAGATTTCAATTTTTATTAAAAGTATGTTTGCACATAAGCAACTATCTGGGTGAAATATTTACAATTCAAGAAATAAAAAGGAAACCAGAATCATATTGACACACAAAGTCAAATACTTAATTATTTAAAAGTGTATGGAGTACGACACAGTACCCTATCATGATAAAAAAAGATATCTTAAAATATTAAAGAAAATTTAAATTTTGATTTCCACAGGAGCCTTCCTTCCTATACTTACAGTCATGTGACTTTACCAAGTCATTTAATACTGGTCATATTTTTCATTACCTATATAATAAGCACAGTGATGGTAAGATTTTAAATTATTACAGGGCTGCCAGGTTATAAGAAACAGATTTCCAAAGAGTGCAAGCCACCCAGATGCAGCAACTAAGAAGCCTCAACAATATGGCCTCCTAAGCAAGACTTGAATAAGAATTTCCCCAGTTGACATGCTGACATAGACAAGGGAAATTTCACAAAGCCTTACCCCTAGAAAGAGCTACAGGCAATTAATTACTTAATGCCGGGTGGGGGCAATTAGTTTTCTACAAGGGTTGATCCCCTTGATAGATTATCTAATCCTAAGTGGTGAATCCTAAACATATGGATCATGAAAAACACTAAATGGACACAGTAGGTAATATGTACATACTACATACATATATATTTACATGCACATATATAATAATTATAAAAGAGGTCATGACTTCAAAGGGGAGTTGTAAGGGCAAAGGAGGAGTTAGAGGTGAGAGGTAGGGCTAGAAATGATGCAAATACATTTCTCATATATGAAATAGCCCAAAATATTAAATAATGGAATTTAAGCCATCTGGAAATTCCAATCACAACTTTCATGTAATAAACTGTCAAAGTGTAGAGATTAAATTCCTACCCAGGTACTTCCAAGGTAATCTTTCTGAAAAGAGGGTAGTGACAGGTTTAACTAGTCAAGATGAGGTCATAAGCTTAGTTTCCAGTCCAGTGTAACCAGTGTTCTTATTAAGAAAGAGAAATTTGAGTGTAAGAGATGGTTTAGCAGTTAAGAGCACTTGCTGATCTTGCAGAAGAACCAGGTCTAGTTCCCAGAACACACACAGCAGCTCACAATCATCTACAGCTTTAGTTACAGAGGATTTCATACCCTCTTCTTATCTCTGTAGGCACCAGGAACAAATTATTGGTATGTATACCAACATGAAGGCAAACATTCATGCACATATAACAAAAACAAATCATTAAAAAGGAATTTGAACACAGACCTAGTTACAGAGAGAATACCATGTGAGGAGATACAGAAAAATGGCCATCTATACTTCAAAGAGAGGATCCCAGATCTCAGAAGACACTACTTCTGCTGATGTAGTGATCTCAGACTTGTAACTTCCAGGTTATAGTACTCAATTATGTCAACCAGGCAAAGCCATGCAGTGACGGGTTATACAAATATAAATGAGATGAAGCCATCGTAGATTCGTGTTAACTCTAAATCTATTGCTTGGAAGCCTTATATAAAGATCATATGAAATGAGTGACAAGTCTTATGATGACAGAGAGAGGTTATGCTGATGCCTTCATACCTGAAGAGATGCTGAAGACCGACATTGGCTACCAGAATTGGAAAGAAGAAAGTGTATGCCTCTATAGCCTCTACATAAAGAACTGTGTCCAACTGTGCAGGGCTATGTGAAAATAATAGCTGCACGGAAGGACCAACATGCATGGCCTGAAGGCGTTGCCTTCAAAGAAATTGAGAGTACGATGGGTCCTAAGAATGGGAGAAAGAAGGGAAAGAGAAATAGTGAAAGGTTGACAAAAGGCCCCAAGTTATAGATAGAGAGGGACAAGAAGCTCTGCATGCTGTCAAATATGGTAGCTCCTGGCAACGATTACATGCTGTCTATTTCAAAAGGATACAAGAACAGCGTATGATTGTTTTCAACATAAATGATTAATGATTGATGAAGTATACAAACATACACATATAACATGACATAATGAATATATATGCCATAACAAAGTGTTGTTCCACTAATATCTATATTTTTTATGTTTTATATGTCAAATAAAACAAATAACTGAAGAATTATAAGATAAATCACTTGATGATGCACTTGATATGCTAGTATGAGTACCTGAGTTAGATCCCCACAACTCTAACAAATTGGCCAGACATGGTAGCAGTCACTTGTAATACCAATGCTGGGGAGGTGGACACAGCAGTATTCCTGGGGCTCATAGAACAATCAGCAGAGTCTACTTGGTAAGCTTTAGGCCAGTGAAGGATGTTGTCTCAAAAAAAAAAAAAAAAAGATAGATGGTAGAATACAAAAGAGCACTAGAAATTACTTTTGACCTCAACACATATGTACAGATAGGTGTATGCCTACGAGCTCACACACACACACACACACACACACACACACACACACACACACACAC
>CABHPR010141970.1:0-11753 GCA_902168415.1 Peromyscus melanophrys
CCAGCGGCGGTGGCGGCGCCGGCGGGCGGGCCGGCGGGGCGGGCGCCTTGCAAACTGGTGCAGCTAGGTAAGTGTCGGGGTTGCCCGCTTGCTCACTGCAGCGGTGGCACTGGGATGAACCTCCTGCCTTTGAAAACTTTACCCACTGGCTTTAGGGGTCCTCGACCGACCGAGAAAGTTTGTTAGCCTGGGAGATGCATCTGATGGGTGGAGAGTAAACGATGCTTCTAGGGGCTGGTTTGTCAGGGGACATTATTTCCCCACGCTGGGTCTAGGATCGATTTGGGGATGGGACGCCTTCTCTGGCTGAAGCGATGGAAAAATGCAACCAATGTCTCTGGTATGTCTTCGGAGCAGATAGTTTGGGCAGTGAAAGTTGGGAGAAAAAAGTTGGGAACCCTAGGGATGCTGAGGGAGAATTCCAGGGCATGGTACCAGGGTTAAGAACGAAATGCGTTTTCTACCTGAAGCTGTGGTCCCGACTTCCAGATCTGAAAAAGCCAGATAGAGGATTTAGTCCCCAAGTTTTGCGGGCTGCGTTTTCTTTCCACTCAGAAATCAGCAGCCTTGAGTGGAATCTCTTGGTGCGATTATTTCGTAGGTTTGTTCTGGCGGATTGTATGTAGTTCTGGTGCCTTGACTTAAGAGCTGGCTGAGATCTGGCTGATTTTATGTTCTCAGGAGCCCTGAAAACCTCTCGCCAGACTACCAGAAGCAGAAAACCAGGAAGTGCCAGCCCTGCGCCCCAGGTCCGAGTCTTAGCACCTTCTAGAAGGAGTGCTCCCCACTTCTGATTGCATGAAATGCCAGGCTTATGGGCTTTCCTTGTGTAGAGCTCCTCTCCACAAGAGCTCACCAATCGCCAAGTCCTTCCCAGGATTGCGTTCCCTTATTGATTTACAAGGAGGTGTGTGCAGAGGAATGACTCAAAAACCAATGGTGCCGGCTCTGATGAGGACAGAAAACCTGCATTCAGAAAGGGATGGGAGCAGACAGCCCTCAGAAAGCAAAGGGGTTGATGGTTTCCTGACCCCAACCCGATATGTACAGAAAGGGCGCTACAGAAACAGCCAACCTGTCATGTGTGTGGTGTGGGAAGTTGGCCAGAAACCGCAGCTCATTTGGAGAGTAGGTCAACCCCAAAATAATTTTAAAATGATTAAGCAAGAATAACTAAACGCACACACACAATACCGGAGGATATGTGCCATGGTTTCTGTCTACCCCCACAGAGATGAATATCACACTCACTGAGAGGAAAAAAAAAATCCTGGTCTGTAAATAGATTAAAAACGGGAATTAAAAAGAACACTGAGTCAGAGCCTTTCAGAAATTGAAAGGGGGAGTAATTGCCTTTCAAAGAGCTATTATATTTCAATAAAAAGTCAGACCTGTTACTTGGTTTTGCAGCACTAGCTGTGTTTACCAACACTAACCTGACTTTGTTTGCATCCTGGTGGGAGGTTTTAACCCTTTGTGTTTCGATTCCCGTTACTAAGAAAGAAGTCTTAAGGTTAAGATCCACATGATTTAGTGTAATATTTGTAGAATACCTAATATTTACATGTCACCACGGGACAGGTTCTTGTAAATGTTCATAAAAGATATTTGATGGCTTGAGCCCATGGGGAATGTAAAGATCCTTGTATGCACATAATCTGTAGAGTTGGGATCTCTGAATGCCTGCTTGACCTCAATTGAGAGTCAACAACATGTGGTTTAAAAGGGGTCACTATTTTCTAGCAAACTGCTAAACATGTTTATCAGATAAATGGTGAAGTTGCATATAAGCCGGTGCTCCTCCTGTGTAAAGGTGGCCGGCAGGAGACATAGAGCAGATAATTGATTTTCAGGCTAATAGATCCAGGCAGTGGCCATCTCTGACAATAGCATTCAGTTCATGTCCTCCCTACTGTCCAGGTATCACAACTGTCTGCCTGAAGACGTGAAGGCATTCTGTCCATTTCTCCAGAAGAATTCTAACTTTTAAATATCCTCCACCACACAAGTGGACAGCCCAAGTGTTTCTTAAAATAGCAGCAAAATATTTAATAGGACCAGAGTGCCAAGCAATTTCAAGTAGAGCAAAGATTAGCTATAGACAACAAGCTGTAGCCTTTCAGCTGCTGATTTATCTTCAATGTTTTTCTCTGTCACATTTCATGTATGCCTAGTTATTACAAACTAATAGCCTCTTCAGTCTGCTAGCAAAATATGCACCTTTCCCATTTATAAATGCCCAGCTCCTTCTCATTCATTCAGTGTACATCTTCGAGTTTTGTTTTTACTGCATAATTTAAGTGTCCAACTTGAAGTTCTCATTAACTTCTAATACGTTTTGTGCTGAAAGAGTATATAGATATAATTGGCCCATTCAGACTGCCAGATCTGTATATCACTGTATTGTAGCAGAATTTTCTTGTTTCCCAGTCACCATTTAGTGTTCATAGCAGTGAAAGGTTACTTGTATGTCATAGGAGATGGGGAGATGAAAGGGGAACTTTCTTTGTTTATTTGTTTGTGGTTTCTGTTCTGGTCAACTCCAGTAGTCTATGCCTAAGTGGTTTTATCTTCACCATTTATTTTTGTCATTGAAAATGAACAACCCTAAGGTACTGTAATATACGCAGTGTGCATAAACATGATCTTAAGATGCATGTATAGTATAGTTGCTATAATGGATGATTTCTTATGCTTGGGAATCATGCCTTGGATAACATCAATTTTGAAAAGTAATAAGAATATGGACTGTCAGGTAGTTTAAGAATTTCTTTGAAACCGGGAATTTCTTTGATTCTCAGTTTCAGATCTTGAAAGAGCAATGGTACTAAGTGGCTTCTGGTTCATAATGTCCCCCCACCCCCAGCTCCCGTGTTTCTATACTCAGTGGGAACATATCTTGGGAAATTTGTTCCCGTAGAAATGCACTTGACGGCTGAAGCTTAGTATGCCAAGTTTCAATCTATAGTACATTTTTATTTTCCTCCTTTTATGTACATGTTATAAACAAGAAATAAGGGTTTGTAATAGAAATGCTGGCAGAACTTTACAGCATTCCAAACAGCTCTGCTACTTGGAATGTAAATGTTTGTAGAATCTTTACTGTGCAAGAAGCTGCCTTGAACAGAGTGAGAAAGAAATGCCACTGATTGATTAAGCAGGATAAGATAATTCAGAAGGTATGTATAGTACTCACTGCAGACATATTGGCATTTGGAAGAACGGATTATGTCAGTTACAGCAATTTCTCTGCATTCTCTTAGGTGCCGTTACATCTCAGACTGTAAATTTTCTATGTTCTAAAGCAGGAGAACAATTTTCTCCAGTTTATTTTCTAAGTCACTTGACTTTGATTATCTTTCATCTGTTAAGGCATGAGATCTGTGCAATAAACCCAGTTTGATTACATTACTGATAAATGAGCCTGGTGATGTATTATTTTAATAGAGTAAAGAATTCGTAGGACTGCCATTTTACTTCAGATATTCCCACCTGGAGAAACTGGAGCAGCAGTTTGCTTCAAATCCTTTGATTTGGACTCTGAACTATTTCTCAAATCTGTTTGCCTTCATCCATCTCCACCTGTATCATTCTTCTCTAGATCCTCAACTTATCCCTCCTGGGACCACTGAATCAGCTTCTCTTTTCTCTTTTCAAACTTGGTTCTCCATATCATTCTACCCAGCTGGAACACACATACATACACATTTACATACATACATATGTTAAATTAGTACTCTCCTATACATAATGGTTAAATGATTAATGTTTGTGCTCAAAATAAAATAAAAACTACTAAACATCATCTGCAGTGCTGTGTAGATTTAAAACATATCATGCTTTGGGAGCAAAAACATCCTGAGTAGCTTTCAATTGTTCACCTTTCTTTACCACTTTTCCAGCTCTGGAATTATTGTGTACTTTTTTTTGGAAGTCCTTATTTGTAAATGTTTGTGTATGCACACACTTAGACCAATGGAATTTTCATTGCTAATCAGCTCTTAGGTCACAGTTTTGATACCATGGACTCACAGAAGGCTCTCTGGTTATGCTTCTAATGTATGTTAGGAATCCTCTCTAGATGTTGTATGCTCACTTCTCCCATAGCATTTCTCATCACATGGAACTGTCCATTTCTTTGATTCCCAGTGAGCATCTTGCAAGTAGGTATTGTTTCTGTCCTATATACCTCTTCTTACAATAGCTAACTTCTAACTCACATTGTTGTTTGACAAACCTATGAGTATTAAGACTTTGGGGTGGTGAGTTTGCAGCCTATGCATCCTTCTGACCAAAGATCTTTACCAAAATCTCAAGCCATTTGTTGCTTGAGTTTTCCTGCCTGGCCCACAATCAGGATAAATCTCTTTCACCTGCCAGTCCCACAGCCGCTCAGACCCAACCAAATAAACACAGAGACTTATATTGCTTACAAACTGTATGGCTGCGGCAGGCTTCTTGCTAACTGTTCTTATATCTTAAATTAATCCATTTCTATAAATCTATACCTTGCCACATGGCTCATGGCTTACCGGCATCTTTACATGCTGCTTGTCCTGGCGGTGGCTGGCAGTGACTCCCTCCGCCTTCCTGTTCTTTTTATTCTCTCTGTTAGTCCCGCCTATACTTCCTGCCTAGCCACTGGCCAATTTCTGGTGTTGATCTTTGCAGTGTTCTTCCTGTCTCATTGATAGAATATCTTAGGTCTCTTGGATATCTGCTATGTCAAACTCACCATGTTCAAGTAGAGTTTATTATTTTCAGCTTAGCTTCAGTGATCCCTTCTCTCCTTGTTTGCCATAGTTATCTACCCAGGTGTTCTCCGTATTCTGCTGAACTGTCTGCTTCTTTTGTTCTTGTAACCATCAATAGACTGCAAACACAGCACTCTGTGTTTCTGTGTTACTTTTTATTAGGCCAAGTTCTATTTTATACCTGGCACCAAAATGAACCTGATTAAGAAGTAACTACTTTCATAGGTTGTTTTTGCTCTTTTCTCTTTTGGGGGGCCTGCCACACCCAGCTTCCAAATAGATCACACATGGAGGCATATTCTTAATTATAAATACCTGGTCTTAGCTTGGCTTGTTTCTAGCCAGCTTTTCTTAAGTTATCTTGTCTACCTTTTGCCTCTGGACTTTTATCTTTTTCTTACTTCTGTATTTCTTGCTTTCACTCTTACTCTGGCTGGCTGCATGGCTAGGTGGCTGGCCCCTTCTTTTCTCGCTCCTTGATCTCTTGCTCTTTCTTCTTTTCCTTAGAGCTTTCTTCTTTTATTTATTCTCTCTGCCTGCCAACCCCACCTATCCTTTCTCCTGACTTGCTAATTGGCCGTTCAGTTCTTTATTAGACCATCAGGTATTTTAGACAGGCCAAGTAACATAGCTTCACAGAGTTAAACAAATGCAACATAAAAGAATGCAACACATCTTTGCATCCATGAACAAATGTTCCACCGCATGAACAAGTATAATACATCTTAAAATAATATTCTATAAACTTCCTCCACACCGTGTACTGCTCGTGGTCTTTCTGATCCATGGAGCTGTGTTAAGCCATGAATGCAAACACTTGAGTCACTGAATACCTCACAGCTGAGGTGAAAAAGAAAAGTGCTGTTGACGTAGCCTCCTGACTTATGACTTCTTTGTGCTAATTCCACCCTCTACTTAGCCTTCTGGCTGCAAGGGGCCTCTTAAACTTTCCTCAGAACTTAAACCATTTTTTGCTTCCTGTTCCTGTTGTGTGTCTAGAACATGTATGACTTCCAGCCCACTGCACTTATTGCCCATCTCAACTCAGGTCAGTGTGCCTTCTGCAGGAAAGCCTTTGCCTCCAGCCCTGCCGTTTGCCAGACGATGCTGAACCATCCAGTCCCCTTGTTAACCTGCTCCTGTGTAAAACTGCTGAGACCTCTGCTTTCAGGCATTTTTTTAAGGATTTAGTTTTAAGAAAGATGGATTGGAATTTAGTGTTGTAAAATTGTTAAATATCTGCCTTTTCTAATACTATGGAGCAATACATCCATAATAGGAATTTGTTAAATATCCATATAATCTAAGTCCAATCTCTTTTATTGGCATGAAGTTCTGTTGTAGTTATATGGGAGCTGCTTGAAGTCACTTACTTATGTATTTGTCAGATTTTTATTTATGCAGTTCTTGAGTGATAGATCATCAATTGACAGTAAATGATATGATTATATTTTAGAAAATTCTATGGCAAATAGAATTTTCTTTAAAGGAAGAATAAGCTATAGGTTCTAAGTCCTGGGTGTTGGTATTAATATAATAATCTGATTTTAGTGGATTGAAGTAATTCAAGAGTCCCCAAATTCATCATTTTATTTTAGTAAAACATGAACATCTGCGATAAACAAGTAAATGACTGCATCATAACAAATCAAAAGCATGTCTTGCTAAACTGTAAACAATTATTTAGGAATGAGTGGAGGCTTCCTGGATATCAGTTGCTTCATCAGTCACCCATTCAAGGGTAGCTCTGCATCCTGCAGAAAAGCTACACGCTTCTTCTCACCCCTCCTGCGCGTTTGTGTGTGCAAGTACACGTGTATACACATGCACATAGAAGCCAAAGGTCAGTGCCAGATGTCTTCCTCAACTGCTCCCCATGCATGCAGCTCCCACATGAAAGACATTTTTTTTTTTTTTTTTTTGAGACAGGGTTTCTCTGTGTTGTTTTGGTGCCTTTCCTGGAACTCACTCTGTAGCCCCGGCTGGCCTCGAACTCACAGAAATCCGCCTGTCTCTGCCTCCCAAGTGCTGGGATTAAAGGTGTGCACCACCACTGGCCAGCTATGAAAGACATTTTTTTTTTTTTGACATGCAGTGTCTCACTGAGCCTGAAGCTCACAGATGCGGATAGACCGGCTGGCCAGCAAGCTTCGGGATCTTCATATGTTTGCCTAACCGAGTGCTGGGCTTAGACACACATGCCTTCTGGTTGGCTTTTATGTGACTGCTGAGAATCAAGCACTTTGCCCGCTGAGCTGTCGCTCCAGCTCTTGTTTTCTCCCTGCAGAAGCATGTTCCTGTTCTGCTGAGCTAACAGATTCCTCAGTTCTTGTAACACCATCTGAATCATCTCTGGGGCCAGGCTCCTTAATCTGTATTTTAACTTAAAAATTTTATATAATTCCAAGAGAAAAGTAGCATATGTCAAAACATGAGTTCTGTCTATTTTTCAGTTGGCTTCCTCACATGGATGCTGTTAACCAGTCTATAGGCACGACTCAGTTTTCACCATTTTTAAAGCCTGAGGCTCCTGAGTGTGTGCACAGCATTCTGTCTCCTGTACAGATTCTTACATCTAAGATTTTGATTTAAAGAACAAATTTCTCAAGAGATAACATTTCCATGTGAGCAGTTGCTGTTATATATTCTTGCAAATGTCTTCTAGGTGTGGAATAATCTATTTCCATATATCCTTTCCATGGAAATGATTCTGGTTCTTACATTTCATGAATTCTTTCACCTTGAAGCTGCTGGATGTAAGAGTCACCATGGAAATGAAAATTGCAAGAATTTTATCAACCAGGGCATGGCATTTGGGTGGTTCTCTGGGGTCATCAGAGTGTGACTCTGAGTTGATTTCCCAAGCTACATTTGGTTCTACAGGTAACAAACATTTGTTTATACAATCAGACTTGGGTAGGTTTTTCAAGTCACCAAAGCTGAAGTCAAACTGAATATTTCTCTACATGTTCTTACAGGATTGCAGTCCATTTTTATTTCTTACATGGAAATAGGCACTCTCTAAAATAACTTAGCACATTGCAGAAGATGGTAATGACACTTTTCAGGCAATTAAAATCAACCCGAACAATATAGCTAGTGATCTAATCTGATGTATGTTACTCACTTGGCCTGGCCCTGTCCCTGAATGTAAAGCAGCAGAGAGTGGCTGATTACCAGGCATCGCCCCTAATTCTAGTGAATATTGGAGAGCTGTGGAATACAGATAAGGCATATTTGTTCCAGAGTGGGGTGTGCATGACAACACTTCCTTGCCTCCTTCCTTCTTAGCCCCTCTGCCTATAGAAACGCTTACATTTGTATGTATTAGACAATTTAAGTCATTTTTCTCTGCTCCTCTCAGTGAATACTTACTTGCTAAGGTTCCTTTTTATTTTAAGTACAGCTGACTGAAAATTTCATGCATCGCTGCATGATTTTGAAGCTTAAACACCAAGACTCTACTTCTTACTCCATTACATAAAAATGTTCTCCTGTGCCATGTAAAGATAAGCGTGTTCATATTCAGTATTGATCTATTAGATTATTATACTAGTATTTAACAGTGTTTTCTTCTGTTCAGTCATTTGGATAGTATTTAATGGCATTATTGGTTTTGAAAATAACAGAACTCTCAATATGTGAGTTTTGTTGTATCATGAAACCAATCACATATGGTGTGAGGATGCTTACAAGAGAGTGCGAATTTCCATCTGATGGAGATTTCTAGAATATAAGACTTGTCTCCTTTTAATTGAACAGCATCATGATTGTTGCTATAAGTAGTTTTATGGTCATTGGAAAACTCTTGAGGTTTATCTCCTGAGTCTTAAATTTTTATTCTTCAACTCTTATAGCATGATTGTTTTCTTTTTTTTCCTTTCAAATCCATGCTGATCTTCTGATGCCTGCCCCTCCATTTCACCCATTCATATTTATCCATGTACATGTGTACACAAACAGAATGCACAGCCTAGAGATAAGAATGAAATGATGTTAGCTCCAAATCATAGCATTTCTAAGGTAAGATATACAGACATTCTAAAGTGTTCAGACAGAAGAGATTCAAAACAAATGATGAGGTGACATTTTGGATCCTTTCAGGAGTCAAACATCCCTGGGATATTTAAAGTGAGTTAGTTTCTAATTCTTCTGATTCTTTTGCCTCCTCTCAAGCTGACTCTCCCCTTCCTTTCAATTTTTTAGCTTTTCTTACTTTAGGGTCAAATTTTAAATCACTCCTCCTTCTGTACTAACCCCTAGAGGGTCCCTTATTTTGCTTTGCTCTTATTGAACATATTGCATGTATTAGTTTGTATGGCTATGATGGTGGGGAAGAATGGGAGGGTAGTTTTTAAGTTCATTCTTCAGAGACACATACACGCAATGAACAATGAAACACATACCAGCTTGGTGGCAGGCTGCTTGTAAGGACAGGGCAGGATAACTTCCTTTCCTCTTTGCGTGATGGAGTGTCTCTTCTTCCTTGTCTCCCTGGCCACTTGTGAATTCCTCGCATTCAGGTCCTAAGAGACCAGGTAGTTTCTGTTGACAGAAACAACCCACTCTGAGTCACCTTGTAAGTAGCCTTGATAATCCTAGTGTAGTCTGCCAACACATAGCAAGCCATAAGACATTAGAACGAGGCCATCCACCCCAGCTAAGCTCTCAGGTGATGCATAGCTTCAGTCAGGGCACAGCCAGCAATCAGACTGCTCTGCTGAGCACAGGTTGTATCTAGAATCAAGAGAAAGTGTGTTTATTTAAACTGCTAAGTTTGGGAGGTGTTTTAGGAAGCAGCAACACACATAAACACCTTACTTAAAAGTTTTATTTTATACCTTTAAATATTATGAAAACCAAATTGTGGATATTTATCAACAGCATGTAGTTCTGAAAATTTACCTATAGTACTGGATAAATTAAAGTAACTGGCATGTAGCTAGATGTTTTTCCGGTCCTGCCTGGGCCCTGCAGTCCTGTGGCCTGCTTATAAAATAATCACACAGAGGCTTAGTATTAATTATAACTGCTCAGCCATTAGCTCAGGCTTACTATTGACTAGCTCTTACAATTAAACTCAGCCCATTTCTGTTAATCTATATGTTGCCACGTTTTCCATAGCTTTACCTGTGTGCCATTACATGCTGCTCCCTGGACGATGGGCTGGCGTCTCTTGACTCAGCCTCCCTCTTCCCAGCATTCTCATTGTCTGATTATCCCACTTATACTTCCTGCCTGGCTACTGGCCAATCAGCATTTTATTTATCAGCCAACCAGAGCAACACATTCACAGCATACAGAGCAACATCACCCATCACTAGCATGTATTGTATGTTACACATAATTTTGTGATAAGAAAACTTAAAATCTATTCTTAGTAATTTTTAAGTATACATTGGGTCGTTTTTTAAAAGTTGCTCTATCCTATGATAGATTTCTTAAAGTCATTCTTCCTGCCTGACTGGAATTCTTTGTTTTTTTACCAAAATGTCTTCCCCACCTCTACTCAGAGCCTGCTAACCACACTCTACTTCAGTGAGTTTTACATTATTTAGTACTGCATAGAGGTGAGATCATGTGGTATTTTACTTCCTGTGCCAGGCCCTTCTCACCTAACATAAATATCCTCCAATTTCATATATTCATATATTCTCTTGCAATGACACAATCTCCTTCATTTAAAGGCTGAATAGTATCCTTGTGTGTGTGTGTGTGTGTGTGTGTGTATGTGTTTACTTCTGACATTTTCTTTGTCCATTCATTAACTAATGGACATTGATATTGATTCCATGCTTTGCCTATTGTGAATAACACCACAGTGAATGTGAGGGTGCAGGTACCTCTTCAATATACTCATCTCCTTTCACACACTCACATATTTCACATATATGTAACTAAACACATAGCACATACACAGTAATAGTGATAATTGTATTTTTGAGGAATATTCGTATGGTTTTCCACAATGGTGGAATTAATTTTTGTTCCCACCAATAGTGAGCAAGCATCCCCCTTCGCCATCCCCCCATGAGCTCTTGTTTTCTTTCACTATCTCCCACAGCCATCATGACAGGTAAGAGGATGGGCTTAGCTTGTGGGGATGCGACTTGTTCATCAAAGCACTTTCTCACGTGCATCTTGGTCATTACCGGCCGTTTTTCTGTGAAATGTTTACTCAGGTTTTTTTTGTTGTTGTTGTTAATTTTAAGTCATAAAATGTTTTCTTGTTATTCAGTTCTTAACTTTCCCATGCTTGATGTATTAAGCCAACACTTTTAAAGTTTACAGAGCTTATATTCATTTTGTGCGTTATCATTTCACTGTCTTGAAATTGTTTTTGGCTGTACAGAATGTTTTTTAACTGATGTGGTCCCATTTTGCTATTTTGGAGTCATGTAGAAAAGTAAGCCATGGTGTGGTCTACTATGACTGAGGTTTTCTCCTAGGTGTCCTGTAGTAGTTTTGGGTTTTGGATCTTATGATTAAGTCCTTCACTCATTTTGAGTTGATTGTTGTGTGATGCCATTGGGCCTAATTTCATTATTATCTGGGTAGATATACAGGTATCTCAAGTCATTTTATGGCTGTATACCATTTGATTCTTTGTGGGAAACTGAGTGTTCAAACTGCTTGAATCAGTTCTGTGCTTTCTTATCTATGTAGTGTTTCTGCATGCTGGTTTTTATAAAACACAGTACCATGTGTTTATTTTTGTAGCTTTGTAGTATGTCTTTAAAGTCAAATAGTTTGATACTTTCAGATTTCTTCTTTGTGATTAAGATTGCTTTGACTATTTGGGAGTCTTTTGTAGTTTTCCATAAATTTTATGGTCTAAATTTTTATGAAAAATGTCATTATGCAATGATGATGAACATTGTGTTGAATCTGTGGACTATTTTGCATAGGTTACTTTTTAGTAATTAAATTCCATGGAATTTAATACTTTTCTCTTCCTTCCTTCCTTCCTTCCTTCCTTCCTTCCTTCCTTCCTTCCTT
>CABHPR010141970.1:11763-29338 GCA_902168415.1 Peromyscus melanophrys
CTTCCTTCCTTCCTTCCTTCCTTCCTTCCTTCCTTCCTTCCTTCCTTCCTTTCTTTCTTCAATTTCAAGAAAATTATGATATAAATGATGCTTTAGATGGGTGTAAGTATTAATTTACTTGATGTCATATCTCTTCTTGTTTTGAGGATACATAGTACCAATGTTGCCTCAATAGACAGCTCTAAATGGTCATCCCAGTCTTTGGATGCTCTGCTTGAATTGCATTAAATCTCAGCATCTCCCTGTGCCCTTTCATGTGTTTAGTTCCTTATACTTCTTACAGTTGTTTCTTAAAAACAAATGCTTCTCAGTCTTAACATTTCCTTTCCTTAACTTTCTTCATTTCAGAGTTGGTCTCTACAGAACCAGTGTTAGGAAAGACCCTGATCTGGGATGTGCTGTTCTCCTTGCAAAGGGCAGAAACCCAAGAGGCTTAGTTAAGTATGCAATTGCATTAGAATCTTGAATTAGGAATAGTTGTTTATCAGGCACGTTTTCACACAGAGACTGTAAAAGCAGGAAGGGTAAGCGAATTTTTCTTTTCTTTTCTTTTCTTTTTTTTCTTTTCTTTTTTTTTTTTTTTTTGAGACAGGGTTTCTCTGTGTAGTTTTGGTGCGTGTCCTAGATCTCACTCTGTAGACCAGGTTGGCCTCGGACTCACAGAGATCTGCCTGGTTGTGCCTCCTGAGTGCTGGGATTAAAGGTGTGCGCCACCACCGCCCGGCTAAGCAAATATTTCTAACCATTAATATAGTCTTGTAAAGTCTACCCCTGAGTGTCAGACACACAAAGTATACTCTTAGTCACATATACAAACGATACACTTGCCCACTCTGTCTCAGTCTGTTTGATGCTGCTATAGGCAGAATATATGGTACTGAGTGATTAGTAATAATTGCAGAGAATGAGAAGTTAAAGAATCTACATCTTATAAGAGGTTCTGTTGCTTTGATTCATGACAAGAAATGGACAAAGAGTCAGTGTGAACCAGGTAAAATCCTAGGGGTAGGCTTGCCTGCTTTATAAACACCTGCTCTTGTAGTAAGGACTCAATGGCCTGAAAAGCAGGAATTAACTCAGGGTTCAAGACACTTTTCCATCTGCAATACTCTGCCCCCATAATATACCAGGGCCCACCTCCCAGGACCAATGTATTGAATTTTATTTGGAGAACAAAACTTATTTTGAGGCATCAGATCCTGCCTGCTATTTCTGGACTGCTAAATTCTCATCATATCAAGAGGCTACAAGTCTTATGCTTCTGTTATATATTCTACATCTAATGGCAGGTTTTTTTTTCTGGATGACACTAATATAAACCATTACTAGTGCATCAAAGTTTCACTCTAATTTAAAAGAATGGAGGAGGGCATGAGAGTGGTTCAAGGGAGAGTAGCTAGAGGGACTGGAGGGAGGAAAAAGAGGGAGGAAAGTGATGCAACTCTATTTCAATTAAAATATACTAAAAAAGCACCAAGCCTCACTGTGTTGCTTGGGCTAACTTAGATTCAGTAGCCTCTAGATTCTACCTCCTATATAGCTGACAATATAGACATATGCCACCATACCTACCTTCTAGGAATTAAAGCTTCTGCCTCATTCTTGAATATGTCTCACACACTGCAAAACTGCAAGGATTGTAGAATGACCAGATCACAATCCACCTATGTGAATTCATTATTACCACTATAATTCTGCACAGAAAATGAATCCACTCATGTTGGCAGCTTCGCCTGAGAAATGTGTACACCTTTCTTGCTGTTGAGTGAGGTGGCACTGCTAAACTCAGTTGGGTTTGATTATATTTTCATGAGTCAACCAAGGTTTCAACTGGACTAGTGTTCTTCGTTCAAGCCGCAGATGTGCCTGGCTCAGCTGTTTTCACCTGGCTTGGGTCTGTGGATGAGGAAGTCCTCTGATGAAAATCTTTTTCATACCATTCACACAGACAAAAGTGAAAATGGTACAGATCTTCTTATCTTGCTTGCCGTTGGAATTTAACCACTTCTGACTCATTCTGCTGACCAAGAAAAGTAACAGGACCAAATTCTAAGTCAGGAGTGGAGAACCATTCTCTTTTTTAGTGGGAAGAGCTATAAAACATGTGACTAAGGACATAAATATAAAGAGGAATGAAAAATTTAGGCCAATAATACAATCTGCCATGCCACTAAACCTCATGTCCATTAAGCCTTATAAATGACCCCTAGATTTTAGTTGCCTTTCAAATTAGACAGGAAATGCAAAATGTCACTTTGTTGCCCATGAATGTATTGTTACTTTTTAATTGCTTCCTAAGTAAAGGAGACATCTACAGGAAGGAAAATACTGGGTCCAATTAGAACTGTCTTTTTCTTTCTTTCTTTTTTTGTGTCTAATGATATTTTGCTTTACAGTAATGTGCATACAGGCAAAGTGTGTCTATCACTAAATAGTGTACATGTCTGGCTTTTTATGTGGGTGCTGGGGATCTGAACTCAAGTCCTCATGCTTGCACAGAGGGCACTTTACCCATCAAGCCATATCCTCAGTCTCCCTTTCCTTTTCTTTGTCCCGTCTTCATTTATATGTAGAATCTTTGTAAATAGTTTCTCTCACATTTGTACCCATCTTTTGAAACACCCGGCTGTCTCTCTAGATTCTCTTTAGACATGAATTTACTTGCCTAGTGGTCTGGATCTGTTTATTCCTTTGTTGGCATGGTTACTGTTCTGGGGTGCGGGGAGAATAGGACTCTGTACTGCCCTACTCGTGGAGGGGTTGCTTGGGTGACTTGCTTTGGCTAAGATATGTGGGCTTTCCATACAGAGTGTCTTCCTGTTGTGAGTTCTTGCTTTCTTTTCTACAGTGCTCTAGCTGCTGAAGCCAAGCTTGACACAAAGTGTCTGTGAGCCTTGGTCTTGAGTGGCTGCAAGCAGCAGAATCCTCCACCAACTTCCCGTGGGCATTGAAAATAAGCAAGACATGAATGCCATTTTCTCTCATCAAAGAGATTCTTTAAGCTGCTAGTCCCCTCAACGTTAAGTGATTTATGCTCTGCCCTGACACACATATCCAACCAGTGGCCCACAGGTCACTTACATCCCAGGATAGCCATGCATGCACAACAGATTTGGAGATGATAGCAGAACATAAAATGTTAAAGCAATAGGCACTCCTGCTGCAGTGTGCCACTGTTTCCTGTGTGTTTCATAACCCTTCAGCTTTAATGTATAGACAAGAGACCTCATCAACATCCTTGCCAAAGTTACAATCTTTAAATCATTGTTTCCTCTACTCTCTCCAAAAGACAGCATCAGCATGGAACCAAGGAGGCAGGGCTTGTGATTTTTTTTAAATCTTTCTTAATTTAAAAGCATGTAGAATTAGCATGCAGATATTTTTTCCCTACCGAAGAAATAACTCCCAGAAAAAAAAATAATAAAACTTTTTCTGCAGCTTTTGTTTGAGGATCTTCATCTATGCCATCCTCATCGTGTGTCTCAGCTGTTACAGAAGCTTCCATTCTTGTTTCTTCTGCTTTGTGCTACATTCTGGGGTTTTCCTTTGGTTGGTTGGTTGTTTTTTGTTTGTTTGTTTTGTTTTTTGTTTGTTTGTTTGTTTTCCAGCAGTATGAGGGAGTGACCTGTGGACACTGCACACAGGAAGCAATTGCTCCACCACTGAGCCACAGCCCTGCTCTTCATTCTTTATTATCTTCATGGTCTTTCTATAACACGGTTATTATTTGTCTTTTAAATATTAAATCCTTATAAAACATCAGGACATTTAAGTTGATCTTTAGGAAAAGTTCAGATTACTTGATGTAGTTGGTCATGCTTCTATGATTTAAATCCCACCATCTCTGGATTTAGTCTGGGGAATTGTTACCCACACTGTCAGAAATTCACTAACCTTTCCTGAACAGGCTCCTGTATACAACCACTCACTGGAGCATAGTTCTACATATCCCTGATTCTTACTTTCACGCTTGCCCATCAGCCATTGCTTTCATCTTCTGACCGATCTTACAAATTCAAATTAGATGACAGATCATTAAGCAAATGCTCTTCCTCTTTTTATTACTCATTACTCTTACTGCATGTCTGTTTCTCATGTTGAGCGGGATGTGAAGAGGAAGCTTAGCTTTCCCTAGTGCCTAAGCTGAACTAATACTGAACAAAAGCTAGCAAGATGGTTCAGCAGTTAAAAGTCACTTGCCACACAAGCCTAATGACACTTGAGTTTGAACCCTCAGTCCACGGTTGCAGTTTGACCTCCACGTGTTTGCACTCAGAAGTACACACCTGGGTGTATGCTCACACACATAATGACAATAATAAATAAAACAAAAAACAAAAATATTGAACAAAGGTAAACAAATAACTCATCAATTATTCCCAGTCTTTTCTGGTCTGGGGTCTGAGCTCAGGGAGTAGTTAGCACCATTTCCATGAGGACCAATTCTGTACTAAATCCAGTGCTGCCCCCTCCATTGCCACCTCAGAGCAAGTGAGTCACATCACCAGCTTTCTTATGATGCTTGTGGTATTGCTTCAATATATTTCTAGACTTCAGAGATACTATCCTGGGTTTTTAAAATTGGTTATGATAGCGGTTATATTATCTTTTCCTTTTACTTTCCCATGTGCCATTTCTAAATCATAAAATTTCCCTGAGTACTGGTTAGCTGTGTTTGACACACTGTCATGGTCTTAGTAGGCCCTCCATACCTATTTCAAGCATACATAATCAAGTATTAAGTGGTTGATATCATTAAACTTATTTTATCTTATTGGCTAATGCATGACATTTCTATTAAGAAGTGCTTTATGAATGAATATGCAATGTATGTATGTAATGCATGTTATATTGGTAAATCGTCACATGCTTCTTATCGCACACTGACCCCAAGAGGAAGATAAGCCCCTTAGATCCCAGATTCAAGTATGTTTGTCTCCTATCCTCCCAGAACCCTTTTCTGAACACACTGTCTGCTCCCACCCCTTGCCTTTGTGACAGGGAGAAAGGGAAATAGAAAACCGTTAATCATATTAAAAGCATTGTGTCCTTGGGAAAGACTAAAAGAGAAAGGAGGTAAGCCATTCCCCACAGGTTACTATTGTTTAGCCCACAGTGTGTAGAAATGATTGCAGTGGGAGCAAGAAGCCGGAAGCTTGTCTGCAGAGAGAATGCTCTACTCTTCCGAGGATTTCTCCCTCAGGTACTCTGGCATAACTCAATAGGGCTTCCCCGGTCAGTCTGTGCTGAATGTTATAAGTACTCAATTTGATGATGTTACTTTTGGTCTTTATCTGCTACTTGCTGTTTGTTCTTATACTTTTTTTTTTTTTTTGCTACATGCTTAATAAACCCATTCATTCAAAACCAGTAGTAGCATAGCTCTCATGGATCATTCCTCATGTGGAGCAGTTGCTTATTATATTGAGATATGCAATGTAATATGCAAATGGCACTACATAGAATTAATTTATAAATGTATCCATTATCTATTGCAGATACAGATACACAGTATCTGTATCAAACTGTGCCCCAACTTAATGGTTTACAACATTTATTTATCATTTGTGTTCGTGTGTGGGTTGGGAATTTGAATAGTCAATTCAGTAGCAGCTCATATAAAACTCCTAGAGGGGACAGGCAGTGAGAAAGCAGAGCCAGTGACAAGGAGAGACCCAATTCACACAGCAAGCCTCTAGTGGGGAAATAATTTTGGTAATCAGTTTGGGAATCAGAATAACTGAGACCTTTCTGGATTGCTTCCTCCCCTCCTCTGTCATCCCGTGATTCGTGTTTGCTCTCCTTTCTCTTGAATTCCCAGTAGTGGAGGCTCTCTAAAATATTTTATAGCAGAAGCCTGGGTTTTCCTTGGTTTCCCTTCTAACACATTCTGCTAATTTACTCATGTCACCAGGGCATTCCAGAATGTAGAGAAGGTTCAGATCCTCCTGGAGGCTAGTGGGGCTAAAGGAATGGTTGGCGTTTACCTCTACCGTCTTCCTACTCTCAGGAAACTGCTTGAATCAGCACATGTTTTCTGAAGGTCTTCATGATACCTAACTGAGTATTAAAATGCATCGCCTGCTAACACTTCTGTCTTGTGATTTACTGCGAGTGAATATGGCTTGTAAACTTGAAGGAAATTCTAATTTCCTAAATTCTTACCCATCAGATTTTCCTCAGCATCGCTGCATTTATTTTTAGTATTGCAGAAAGTGATTTAATTTTTATGATCAAGAACAATAAACAGAAATTAATCTAGATGAGAGAATTAGGATAAAAAGTGTCACCTGCAAAGATGGCTTTTAATAGTGCCAGCTTGTTTCCAACATGTCCTGATGATGTTTGATTGGCTTTGAAATTTACATATGCTAAGTATGAATCCCCAAGAAAGAAACTCCCCTGACTGAAGTGATGCAAACCAGCAGGAAGTCTTCTTCTTTGTGAGCATGCTCTAACTTCATCTGTTTTTAAAAATAAATGCTCTGATCGATATCATGAATAATTAAGTGAAAGGAGTTGTGGGATTTGGGGCTGTTTTCTTTTTAGTAATTGTAAATTCTGTTTCACAAAGCCACAGCACGGTAGCTCGGAGGAGCAAAGTCTGAGTTACTCTTTATTCATATATATACATATACATACATATATATATATATATGTATATACACATATGCCTGATAAATGAAGCTCTAGAAAGATCACTGCTCAGGGGAGATTCTTGCTTAGAGTGTGGTTTTTTTCATCTGTATTAAATCATGTAAAGGTGTATCTGTCTAATACACTCATTATTGTAAGGATAGTGATAAATGTCTTGAAATAGTCATAAAATATGTTTTTCTGGTTTAGGGCCAAAGCTAATATTAAGCCTGATTAGGAGAAGTTTATATACATATGATCAATATCAACTTTTTATTAATAGGTTCCTGATGTCAGACCCGTGAATGAAGCTTTGATAGAGCATTGGCTGGTCTCAAATGAACTAAGTAGCCAAAGATGTCCTTGCTCTTCTGATCCGCTTACTCCCTCACCTCTCAAGCACTGTTATCACAGATGTGTACCACATGCCCAGTGTGTGTGAAGTGCAGAGGGTAGAACGCAGGGCTTTGTGTATGCTCAGCAAATGTTCTGATTGAGCTACTTACTAAGCTGCATTCCCAGCTGCCGCCAGTTCAATCCTTCGCTAAGCTGTACACTTAGAATCCTTTTTCTATGGAATAGATGGACTGCTTCCTCTGAACTGCCATGGTAATTGGGAATATGGGCAGAATGCAATCACATTTCAGAGCGCTGTTGTTTTTATTTCTCAAATATACAGGGATTCCTGCAGGTCCTTACATATCCGTGGATGCCATGTTGAAGGAGTTGCACGTCTGCCTCTCAGAGTGTAATATTCTCTAATGGCAGAAGTATACCATTTCCAGATGGAAGGACCTTTGATGCTCAGGTCTATTGCATCCTTTGATTTTATATTCATTATTGTACTTGTGGACCTGGGTAAGAGTTTTACTAATTAAATTTGGTCATTCATCGTGGACAATTCTGGTATAAATTGTTTAATACTATGTTCTGAAATACAAAATGCAGTTTCGAATACTAAACCAAAATGCTATGTATTTAATAGTGCAAGAGATGGGTAGAATTATAGCAATAACCCTATCATCTGGCCGTCCCATATGGCCTCCACTGGGACATGGCCAGCTGATCTCATAGTGTGTGCCTGTACATTCCTTTTCTCCCTGGGCATGACTAGGGGAACAAAATGCTCCCTTTTGCATTTTGCAGTACAGTCTTTCACATTGTCAACATCCTTCATTCCGTAGACCACCCTTTTCCTACTTCCAAATCAAACTTCAAACTTTAATTTACTATGTCATCAGTTGCTTTGTATTGTGTGACAGGGCGGTAGGGGGGTGTTTGGAGAGAATATGTATGTATGTATGTATGTTTGTATGTGTATATACATATATATGTATCTATGAATGTGATATTTCTTTTATTATAGTATTGAAGTTAGTGAGCAGTCTCTCATTGGCAAGGTGGGCTTCTTCTCTATAGTAGCAGCCTCTATAGTAGTAGAAGCAATAAACTAGTATTCATACAATTTTTTGGACAGTCTCAACCCCAAAAGAAGTCTGAGGCAAGGTTCTTTTTTTACTCAGTTCTACACCCCTAATTCTATAGTCTTAGAAAGTTAAACTAATGAGCTCTGTTTACTCATTTTTAGAATCTATTTCTCATGCCTTTGATGAAATGAAAGCTTTAGACTCTTTCTTGCAGAAAGGTAAGTTGTTCATTGGCAGCTGTAACTAGTCTATGCAAATAAAAATAGTACCTTTGCTGGATTAATGAAAATAGTGACCATGTCTGTGCAAATGCAGAGAAGTTCTATTGTCACTTGGAATTGAAGAATAGTATGATTTTGGAAATGTAAAGTTGCATGTGACAGGTCTAACCATTGTTCTCTATTGTTTATAAGCAAATCACCTTTGCCCCAGAAGCAATTCAGGAGAGAATATAGAGTTTCTTTTCTCTCATCCCCTGACAGGACTTGAAATGCTGGAGAGATGATTCAGCAGACTCTGAGATGGAGCCATCACAAGCTCATGTATTATGTATGTCAAACCACAAAAAAGTCATTAATTAGCCACAGTGCATTATAGACTCCTGTTCATAAATTGTTCTGAAGTCAAAACAAATTTGCTAAGCCATAAAATTCTCAGTTAATTTTCTAGTCAGAATTTGGGTGACATCTTCCAAAAACAATAGAAAAACTTGACATCCAATAATGCATAAATTAGGGTATTGACTCTATTTGCATATTCATTTACATTTTAAGTTTATTTTACAAGTTAAGTGTATTTTAAGGGTGTATTTATGTTTGGAGCATCCTAGGAATGTATTTACTGCTGGTTTTGTGAAGTAATGCAAGGTAGCAATTGTTGACTTAGTAAATTCCACAATCTGTATTGTGTAAGCTTACCCAAAATGAATTTGCTAGGGAGAATGTATGATCAAGGAGACACATAAACTCTAAGTTTGTTTAACATTTGAAAGAATAAGTCACCCCTTGACATCCAAGAGAGTAGAGAGGGTGCTTGTGTTATTTTGTTTGGTTTCTTTAAATAAAAATGATTGGCTGATTTACTTTTTGCAAAATGATATTTAGAAGAGATACCTTTTTCCTGAGACTCATCTGAACTCCTTGTCTCATCGAGTTAGCATTTCTCATCAACTCTATGAGACGAGTAAGCAGTGACCTGCAGTCTCCTTAGCTGTCCTCATTCTACTGAGCTGGACAGGTGGCCCGTGCCTGCCTTCTCACTCCTTTCCCTCTGCCCATGCTCACTGCCTTCTCGTCTGCCCACTAGAGAAGTGGCATTCCTGAGGGGCACCATTAGCTTTTTTGATGTCAAATTCTGAGTCTGTTCTTTTCCCTGGTTCTTTCTGAGCCCCAAGAACACTCACTGCTGCCCTCTGTTCCTACTTTCGCCCTTTGACTTTCATCCTCTTGGACTTTGGATTTCTTTTCTGTGTCCGTGGCTGCCCCTCTGTCTGGTTGTGTTTTATCCTTCACCTCTCACTTCCTTTCATTAAGGGCTTCTTAGCCTTCTTTTCTCTCTCTTTTCCCTTAGGGGGGATGTCCTCTGTAGATCTGGTACTTTTGCCTCCTATCACACATCCTTAGCACCCTTGGGTGAAGTCCTACATCGACAACCATATTCCTTATTGCTGATG
Organism: Peromyscus melanophrys; assembly: GCA_902168415.1. Taxonomy (NCBI): domain Eukaryota; kingdom Metazoa; phylum Chordata; class Mammalia; order Rodentia; family Cricetidae; genus Peromyscus; species Peromyscus melanophrys. Next base: position 21,499 of record CABHPR010141970.1, read on the forward strand.
AATGTGTCCCTCTGGAGTTCAATTCCAGTCTTTCACCTTTCTTTCCAAACAAGGCTTATCTCATCCTTTCTTTATTTCTGTCTCAGGACCATATATCTTCTCCATCAGAGAAACCAGAACCTTTGGAGTTACCACTGATTTGTATTACCCTCCAATCCCAGTCACTTATCACAAAGAAATCTTTTCATTGATCCTGAAACCAGCCTGTCACCTATCATCACTTCCCTTCCCCAGCACATTACAATGACCATAGCAGGTGCCAACCATGCTTCTATTTGCCTCATATCACCCTTGGTGGTCCTGTATGAATTATCATAGAACACAGCTGTCTTCACACTATTTTCCCATTGCTAAACTGTAATAGCTTCCTGCTTTTTACAGAGAAATGTGAAGAAGGGGGAAAAGCTGTTAACCTGGCATTCAAGGCTTTCCACATCTCAATGAAAGTATTATACTTTATATTGCTCCTAGATTCAGAGGTCTTCAAACTCCATGCACTTATTCCATTATTGTAACACACATAAATGTATATGCATACACACACACACACACACACACACACACACACACACACACACGGACAGAGTACTACTTGAAATAAATAAAAGAATTAATGCTTTGTTGTTTCAAAACAGCCAGAGTGAAGCACTAGACATTATACAGGTAGAAATATAAGAAAATTAATTTGAAATATAGTCTACTGTTTTGATCTCTGAGTGGTTGGCTACAACTTTCCCAGAAGCAATTTACTGGATTACCAGGGCTTTTCATATCATTGTAATTAAGCTTGGATTTGAGAGAGTACGATTACAGTCAACATAAATAAGACTCTCCCCTCACATTTGACATTTAAAAGGATAGTTAAGTATGTATATCTGTATATATCTATAGTACCACTGTGACTATGATAGCTAAAGATGCCAACTAACAATACAGAGTCAAGCTGCTGATCAGATTCTTGTTGCAGGTCAATTTACCATGGGTGAAATCGTTTCTGAAATACTGGGCAACTCTTAATGGCGTCCGAACATTGCTACTTCAGTCTTCCTTTGATTGACATGGGAGTTGCATCCTCATATATTAATTCTGTGTAAATATCTGTGAGCTCTGAAAATGATAGATTTATCCCCCTATAGAACATCTCACTTGAAGGCCACAAGAAAACTGTATTTTGAGACACCTAACCTCCACAAACTGCACCCTATAAAAAGACTGAAGCAGGCTAATGAATTGTTCAACAAAATTGTGCCTGTTGTCTATGGCAATATCACCCTGAATATGCCTACCCTTATCTGGAATGCTCTTGTATGCTTCCAAAGGCAGGGAGCTTCAAGAACCATGCCTCTAACCACCACCCAGACATCTATGCATTGCCTTTTCTTCTCCCTACACACCCTTAGCTGGGTCATGTCCTCAATCATTTGTCTTCTTCTCAATTGCTAATCTATACCTAAAGCTTGCTCTTTGAGCTCTTGTCTGCTTAAGTGCCCTGTAGTGATTTAGCATCTATATTATAGCTATGTGTGTTGATACTTCCACATACGTCCAGTCTATTCCTGTCTTAGAATATATGTGTCTGGTAGCAAATGTCAACTATCTGGTCAAGCTCTGCTCTGTGCCTCTCCTGCATTGGGCCTCTTTATTAAAGAATTCAGGATGAATGTCACTGGATACAGTGAGACCATGGAGTTTAACAGTGGTCAGTGGATAGCTTTGGATCTTAGTCATCTGTTCACTTTGCCCAACTGTCAGTCAAACAAGGCTAGCTAGTCAGTACTGCTGTAGCTAAATATGATTAAAGCTGATGTTTTTGTTATGCTGCACATCTGATGGGACTGGTGAAAACTGCCTACCCTAGTTACTCAGAGACCCATGTTGACAAGAAAATCCCCATCATTGAGATGCTATGGAAAGGGAACACTGCAAAGGATATAGTTGTTTTCAGATTTCTGCTTCCAGGAGACACAGGTCACTTCTGCTTTCCATTTATTAACAAAATACACTGAAATGACCATGATTATGATCAAAGTCTGAATAAGAAAGAAAACTAGGAGACCATATTATATACAAACAGTGACCTGATGCCCCAATATGGTACAAAATTGAGCTTTCTTTGTGCCATCCTTAAGGTTTTGTAGGTCTGTCCTAGGATCTTTAAGATAGAAAGGGAAACCAGAATTTCTCCATTTGAGTCCCAAGGCTACCAGGCAGCTAGCAGGGATAGTTCATCTGCATGTCTGTCTGCATGTATCCTAGTCAAACAGGGCAGTCTGTTTGACTAGGAAATGCCAACCACAGACCCTTCCTAATTACATTTAAAAGTACTTAAGGCAAGAAAGCTAACACCTCACTCCCACCGTTTATGTTTGGTTTGCCTAGGATAATATTCAATGCAAGTGTATTTTTTGTTTTTACATTCATATAAAAGATAATATTAGGTAAAGTATTTGGTAAAGGCAATGTGTAACAGGCACTTTTTTGAATGAATTCATTGAATCCCACAGCCACCTCAGGGAATAAGGACCCTACTTACTCTGGTCAGAGGGAAGTCAGGCTTAGAGAGATGAAGACTGAACTAATATCTCAAAACTAGACAGTTCTGTAGCAGGGATGTAACCCAGTGAGTCTAATAACTTGCTGTCACTGGAATTCTTTAGTAACTGTTACTTGACACATTTTCTTAACAAGTTCGGCTTCAGACTAAAGCAAGTTCAAAGACAGAAGGCATATTAGTCCTGCAAGTCTAAGGAGCTGTTTTTGGCAGTCTATCCAGGTAAGACATTATCTGGGTGTGCATATGTGTCCATATATTGAGGTGACTATTAGTTATGTACATGCGCATGTATATAAATTATCATTCCCCATCTACTCTCATTTTATTATTCCTTTTTCTTTTTGTGTATTCTTCACTAAATTACCCTTCCATGTTCAGTTGGAAGCTTCCCCTGTCACTACAGAACAGAAGTTTGATAAATGCTTTTCTCAGATCTGGCTTCTATAGAGAAAAAAACATTGCCCAAGGCTACACACCCGACTTTGCTTGTTGTCTCCTCCTGGTCTGGCAAGATAAGGATATTTGTTTCCTTTTCTAGTTAGAAGACATCTAGCAACTTGTCATAACTTGGGAAATCTTTGAGGAAATGAAGTCTGAATGCCAAGACAGTCATCTCACCATTATCCCACTGGCTTGTATTCTACTTGATACATTGTAATTTTAACAAGGAAGTTACAAGGAAAGAATTTCATCCTGTGCCTCTGTGGAAAGGTGAAATAAAATAGAATACAGTTCTCATTTGCTCTGCCATAGCTCATTTTGACAGCTGAGAAAGCGGTCTTAGATGGGCAGGAAGAGATCCTCATTTATCTGTATTTATCTGACATTTAAATATATATTTGGCTTATTTCAAATGGTAAAATAGTAAGTCAAACCACATACTGGTTGGATACTCCCACAAGTTCTGTTCCACTATTGCAACAGCATATTTTGCAGGGAGGACAGATTGTAGGTCCAAGGTTTTGTTGCTGGGTTGGTGTCCACATTTCTTTTCGGTAGTCTGCAGAGTATCTTCCTTCACCAACTTAGGGATGAACCCAGGTAGGCACCAGCTCAACTTTTCTGTGTTCAATGAATTGTGTGGGTGTTGCCCTCAACAGTGGGGCCCCAATGTCAGTTTGCAGAGAGCATCCTTGTGTCTTAGCAACCACCTGTGGTGTTTGGGGATTTCTGTGGGAAACAACTTGGTCAACAACTCAGTGGAATGCCATCCAGTCCTGGTACTGGAAGCCTTGCCTGGCTGCAAGGGATGAGTTGAGACTCCATATACCCCATTACTAGGAGTGCTCATTAGGATCACCTTCATACATTCCAGGAAGTTTCCATTGCACTAGGTTTCCACACCAGCCTGCACCACCCCCCACCCCCCACCCCCGCCAATTCCAGTTGTATCTTTCTGTACTCTTTCCCTCCTCTCCCACACCTGATTGCCCAGCCCCCTGCTCCTGTTCTTATCTGATTCTAGTCTGCTCAAAAATATCTATTTTATTTCTCCTCCCAGGGAGAACCATGAGTACCCCATAGAATCCTCCTCTTTACTCAACCTCTCGGGGTCTATGGATTGTAGCTTGATTATCACTTACTTAAAGGCTAATATCTACTTATAAGTAAATATATACTATATTTATCTTTCTGGGTCTGGGTTACCTCATTCAGGATGATTCTTTTCTAGTTTCATCCATTCTCTACAAATTTCATGATGTCTTTTTTTTTTTTTTTTTTTTTTTTGGTTTTTCGAGACAGGGTTTCTCTGTATAGCTTTGCGCCTTTCCTGGAACTCACTTGGTAGCCCAGGCTGGCCTCGAACTCACAGAGATCCGCCTGGCTCTGCCTCCCGAGTGCTGGGATTAAAGGCGTGCGCCACCACCGCCCGGCTCATGATGTCTTTTTTTAACATCTGAGTAATAATCTATTTTGTGAATGTACCACATTTTCTTTATCTATTCTTCTCTTGAGGGACATCTGGGCTGTGTAGCATGAATCTTAAAAAGTCTTAGTAAAAACAAGCCCAGAGCCAGGTATTGGGGTGAACACTGAAAGATCAGAGAAGCAGGGGCCACAGCCACCTCACCTCATCAATTCCTCAGCTGATCTCGTTTGCTCAGACTGGAAGCCTCTAAGCCTTCATCCAAATAGATATCAGCTGAAATGCTGCTAGAAGCCTAAAAGCTTAACCAGGCTAGTTCCTGGTCTGCACACCTTATATACCTTTCTGCTTCCTGCCATCACTTCCAGCATGCCTAGCTGTTTCCAATGTGGCCTTGAACTCACAGAGATCCAGACATATCTCTGCCTTTGGAATGCTAGGATTAAACTTGTGTGTGCCACCATTTTCTGGCCTCTATATCTAGTGGCTGTTTTGTTCTCTGACCCCAGATAACTTTATTAGGGTGCACAATATTTTAGGGAACACAATATCACCACAGGGTTATTTCCAGTTTCTGCCTATTGTAAATAAAGCCACAATGAACATAATTGAGCAAATTTCCTTTTGGTAGGATGGGGGGTCCTTTGAATATACTCTCTAGAGTGGTATAGCTGGGTCCTGGGGTAGAATCCCAATTTTTCTGAGGAATCACCATATTGATTTCCATAGTGGATGTATAAGTTTGGGCTTCCATCAGCAATGGAGGAGTGTTCCCCTTGCTCCACTTCCTTGTCAGCATGACCTGTCACTTGTATTATAAATACTAACCATTCTGACAGGTGTAAGATGGAATCTCAAAGCAGTTTTGATTTGCATCTCCCTGATAGCTACAGATGTTGAACATTTAAGTGTTTCTCAGCTCTTTTAGTTTCCTCTATTGAGATTCCTTACTTTTAAATTGGATTATTTAGTTTATTGATATCTAGTTTCCTCTGTTCTTTATATGTTTTGGATATTAGTCTTCTACTGGATATGGAGTTGGTAAAAAACTTTTCCCATTCTGTATGCTACTTCTTTGTTTAATTGATGGTGTCCTTTGCCTTACAATAGCTTTTCAATTTCATGAGGTCTTATTTATTAATTGTTGATATTAGTGCCTGTGCTGTTTATTTTCTGTTCAGAAAATCTTCTCCTGTGCCAAGTTCAAGGTTATTACCCACTTTCTCCTATTAGCTTCAGTGTATCTGGTTTTATGTTGTGGTTTTTGACCTACTTGGACTTGAATTTGGGGCAGGGTGATTAAATATGGATCTGCTTGTACATGTGGACATCCAATTTGATTTGTTGAGGATGCTTTCTTTTTTTCCCAGTGAGTATTTCTGGCTTCTTTATCAAAAATCAGGTGTCCATATATGAGTATATTTATGTCTAAGTCTTCAAATCTAATCCATTGTTCAGTGTTGTGTTTTTATGCCAATACCATGCAATTTTTATTAACATAACTCAGTAGTACAATTTGAAATTAGGAATTATTTGACCTCTAGCATTTCTTTCATTGTTCAGGATTGTTTTAGGTATCCTGACTTTTTTGTTTATTCCATTCGAAATTGAGAATTGTCCTTTCAAGACCTGTAAAGAATTGTGTTAGAATTTTGATAGGGATTGCTCTGAATTGTAGATTGCTCTGGTTGGATGGCCATTTTTTACTACGTTAATCTTAATGATCTATCAGCATGAGAGATCTTTCCGTCTTCTGTATCTTCTTCAATTTCTTACTTCAAAGACTTTCTTGGTTAGAGATACTCCAAGATATTTGTACTGGCTAGACTTATGTCAGCTTGAAACACAAACTAGAGGTATTTGAAATGAGAGAACCTCAATTGAGAAAATCCCTCCAAAAAATCCAGCTGTAAGACATTTTCTTTTTTTCTTTTTTCTTTTTCCTTTCTTTCTTCTCTTTTCTTTTTTCTCTTTCTTTCTTTCTTTTCTTTTTTTTTTTTTTTTTGGTTTTTCGAGACAGGGTTTCTCTGTGTAGTTTTGGTGCCTGTGCTGGATCTCGCTCTGTAGACCAGGCTGGCCTTGAACTCACAGATATCCACCTGGCTCTGCCTCCCAAGTGCTGGGATTAAAGGTGTGTGCCACTACCACTTGTCCAGACATATTCTTAGTGATTCAAGAGGGATGGCTCAGCTCATTGTGGGCTGTTGGTCCCAAGTTCTATAAGAAAGCAGGCTGAGCAAGCCATGGACAGCAAGTCAGTAAGCAGCACTCCTAAATGGCCTCTGTATCAGCTCCTGCCTCCAAGTTCCTGCCCTTGCTTGAGTTCCTGTTTTGACTTCCTTCAATAATGAGCAGCAATGTGGAAGTGTAAGCCAAATAAATCCTTTCCTCCCCAACTTGCTTTTTGGTCATAGTGTTTCACCACAGAAATAGAAACCCCAATTAAGACAGTATTTTATATTATTCAAAGCTATTGTGAAAGGGATTGTTTCCCTTTCTTTCTTAGATTTTTTTTTTCTTCATCATTTCTATGTAGGGGTCTAGTTTTTTTTTTTGGTGTGGGGGGTTAATCTTGTATCCAAATACTTTGTTGAAGGTGTTTATCAGCTGGAGGAGTTCCCTGGTGGAATTTTTAGGGTCACTTATGTATACTTATGTAGATGCATAGATTTATATCATCTACAAATAACTGTCCTTTGACTTCTTCCTTTCCAGTTTGTATCCCCTTGATCTCCTGGATTACATATGAAGAGAGTGGACAACCTTGTCTTGTTCCTGATTTTAGTGAAACTATTATGAGTTTCTCTCCATTTAATTTAATGTTGGCTATGGGCTGGCTGTAAATTGCCTTTATTATGTTTAGGTATGTCCCTGGTATCCCTTAAGTCTCCAAGACTGTTATCATGAAGGGGTCTTAGCTTTTGTCAGAGGCCTTTTCTGAATCTAATGAAATGATCATTTTGTTATTGTGCTTATATGGTGGATTGAATTTATTGATTTTTATGTATTGAACCATCCCTGCATCTGTGGGATGAAGCATACTTGATCATGGTGGATGATCTTTTTGATATATTCTTGGATTCTGTTTGCAAGTATTTTCTGCAAAGTACTTATAATTTCTCTATGTTCATATGGGAAATTAGTCTGTAATTCTCTTTGTTTGTTGAATTTTTTTATGTGGTTTGTTTATCAGGGTAACTTGTGGCCTCATAAAATGAGCAGGACACTTTTCCTTTTGTTTCTGTTTCATTGAGTAATTTGAGGGTATTGTCGTTAACTCCAATTTGAAAGTCTGAAAGAATGCTTGGCTTAAACCATCTGACCCTGGGCTTGCTTCTTTCTTTCTTTCTTCTTTCTTTCTTTCCTTCCTTCCTTCCTTCCTTCCTTCCTTCCTTCCTTCCTTCCTTCCTTCCTTCCTT
>CABHPR010141970.1:29348-64405 GCA_902168415.1 Peromyscus melanophrys
CTTCCTTCCTTCCTTCCTTCCTTCCTTCCTTCCTTCCTTCCTTCCTTTTCTTCTTCTTCTTCTTTTCTTCTTCTTCTTCTTCTTTTAATTGGGAGACTTTTAATGACTGCTTCTATTTCACTAGGGGTGACAAGGCTGTTTAAATTGTTTATCTCATCTTGATTTAACTTTGGTAAGTGCTACTTATTGAGAAAATTATTCATTTCTTTTAAATTTTCCAATTCTGTGGATTAATTTCCCAATTTTATGGATTTTTAAAGTTTGTCTTTATGATTCTCTGGATTTCCTCAATGTCTAATGTTATGTGTCCCCTTTCTCCTAATTTTGTTTATTTGGATACTCTCTTTCTGCTTTTTAGTTAATATGGATAAAGGTTTGCTTACCTTGTTGATTTTCTCAAACAACTCTTTGTTTCACTGATTTTTTTGTATTGTTCTCTTTGTTTCTATTTTATTCATTTCAGGCTTCAGTTTGATTGTTTCTTGCCATCTACTCCTTTTGAATGCGCTTACTTCTTTTTGTTGTGTAGATTCCAGGTGTGCTGTTAAATTGCTAGTATGAAATCTTTCCAATTATTTTATGTAGGCTCTGAGTGATATAAACTTTCCTCTTAGAACTACTTTCATTGCGTCCCATAAGTTTGGGTATGCTGGGTATTAATTACATTGAATCCTAGAAAGCCTTTAATTTCTTGCTTTATTCCTGTCTTGACCCAATTTTCATTCAATAGAGAGTTGGTCAGTTCCTGTGAGTTGGTAAGCTTTCTGTTGTTTCTGTTGTTGTTGGTATATCTAACTTTAATCCATGGTGTTCTGATAGGATGCAGGGAGTTATTTCAATTTTTTTTTGTTTCTGCTGAGACTTGCTTCATGTCTGAGTATGTGGTCAGTTTTGAAGAAAGATCTATGAGGTACAGAGAAGAAGGCATATTCTTTTATGTTTAGGTGAAATGTTCTGAAAATATCTGTTAGGTCCATTAGGTTTATAGTGTCTGTTGCTCAAGTATTTCTCTGTTTGGCTTTTGCCTAGATGTCCTGCCTGTTGGTTAGAGTAGGGTATTGAAGTCTCCCACTATCAGTGTGTGAAGATCAATATGCGGTTTAAGCTATAGCAGTGTTTCTTTTACAAACTTGGGTGCTCTTATCTTTGGGGCATAGTATTAAGAATCAAAATACCATCTTGGTAGAAATTTCTTTTGATATGGATGTAGTGTCCTTCACTATCTCTTTATTAGTTTTGATTTGAAGTCTATTTTGTTAGTTATTAAAATAGCCACATCAGCTTGCTTCTTAGGTCCCTTTACTTGGAATATCTTGTATCAACACTTTACTCTCAGGTAATGCCAATCCTTGATACTGAGGTGTGTTTCTTAGATGCAGCAGGATGGATCCTGTTTTCACGTCCATTCTGTTAGTCTGTGTCTATTTATTGGGGAATTGACATGGTTACACTAAAAGGAACCAGTACTCAATGCTGCTTGGGTAACCAAGAACCAGACACTAGATATCCCAGAGACCTAGAGTAAAAACCAATTAAATTTTTTTTAAAAAAATTAAGTTAAAAAGTATCAATAAAATGACTATTAATGATATTTTGCTATACTCATAGATTAGTGCCTTATCAGGCATCATCAGAGAAGCTTCCTTCTTAAGCAGATAGATGCAGAGACCTAAGTCAGACATTACATGGAGTGTCTAAATTGGAGGTCTTCATCAAAATCCCCCCACTCAGAGCTCAGGGAATCCCTAAGAAGGGGAGGCAGATAGATTGGATGAGCCAGAGGGGAAGGAAGACACCAGGGGAACAAGGCCCTCTGAATCCACTAAGCAAGGCCATATATGCTCACAGAGACTTGAAACAGTAAACATAGGGCCTATATGGGTCTGCACCAGGTGCTCTATGCATATAACTATTAGTTTAGTATTTTTATGTGACTCCTGAGTGTGAGAATGAGTCTCTGACACTTGATCCTGCTGTTGGGACTGTTTTCCTCCTGTTGGGTTGCCATGTCCAACTTATATATAACAGTTTTTGCTTCATCTGATTATATTTTGTTTTGCCTTTTGATTATCTGAAATCTATCCTTTTCTAATGGGAGAAAGCAATAGAGTGGATTCAGAGGTGGAGGGAGGTCAGGAGAAACTGGGAGGAGTGGATGGAAGGGAAACTATAATCATGATATATTATATGAGAAGAGAATATATGTTCAATAAAAGAAAAAATAACTGATAATTTTTTTAATTTTTAAAGAAAAAACAGCTATTATTATTTTTAAGATGATAGATATACAGATTTTGTAAAATGACTTGCATTTTAATTTTATAGTATGCTTTAAAACGTAGTCTTAATATTTAATTATCAAATTAACATGTAGTATTCTGATATTTGGTCTAATTCCCCTTTCTGGAAAAAAAATGTTAATCTGTAAGATTTTGGTTCAAATTAGAAATATAAAATTTGATTCACTTCGTTTTATTCTAAAGGATGACCAGTTATATTTAGGTTGTTTTTCTCACCTAAAATTTGATTTCAAATTGAGAACTTGAATGTAATCAAAGCCCACAATGTAATTAATGATTAATTCTTTAGTTTCCAAACAGCCCTTACATAGATAGAAAGTCCATAGTTTGGACTTCTGTTTGGTTATTCTTTGGCACTTAAAGTTATATGAATTAGTTACCCCAACTTTTGGTTCAATAATCCAAAATACTGATACAGAATTTACAACTTAATTGTGGATTCTCTCATTAACTCTAGCTTGGCTTCATTTGTATATTCTAACACTGTGACTCATGGGGACTGACCCATCAATATGCTTAAATCTAATCATGGTCCTTGCATGTATGGATCTTAGCTACAATGTGGTATTAAAGCTAGATGACCCACTTCTCACTTCTTTTTCCAATCAAACGAAACAAACAGAAGACAGAGAAGAGGAGAAAGAGAAAGAGATGGAGGGACACTTATTACGTGATTGGTTAGATTAGAATGAGACAAAAGAGGCCCACTTCTGGACTTTGACTACTCTGAAGATGAGATGTTGGATCTAGTAAAAACATTTTGCATTCATAGGGATTTTATCAAATCTCCCTGACTCCCTGGAAACAAGCGGAAAGAAACAGCATTTATAGTGACAGTGTTGAAATCCTGGCTCTACCAGATGTTTACCTTGATATCTTGGAGGCTGGCACTTTTATATCAGTTCTGAAACCCCCAAATGGGAGTAATAACATCTGTAGGATAGGCAGACTGTAGGGATCACATATTTCGATGTGTGTCTAAGCATTCAAGTGTTGTGCAGGCGTTCATGGCTTTTGTGAGGCAAGATCATAGTCCTGTGTGGTATAGAGTATGTTTGAAGCAGTAATCCCACATATAATAGCACCTGCTGACATCATATCTATGGTCTTTGCATAGTGGTGAAGTTGCCTATAATGTATCCTCATTGTTAAGCAACAGACAACTTTATTAAAAGTCATGACATTTTCCTGTATGCTCTCTAATTTGGGCAGCAGCACCTGTGCCAGGTGTCAAAGATGAAGCTATATAAGGTGTGATCTTGTTTTAAAAACATGAAATAAAAATGCATTGTGGTGCAAAGGCATAGAGAACTTAATTTAATGTGATGTTCTGTGTGATATTGGTTTTGACAATATTTTCACTCATAGTGGCTTTGCTACTGTACCTTACATATGGCTCCTCATGAGAGTGTAGTGCTGCAGTGTTTATATGGGGAGATGGTTGGCTCTGTTTTCATGTGAAAACGCTAATGCTTTGAAAGGCCACAGTCTTTGATAAAATACCATGCAGATTTTAGGACTAGAAACACAATGGCTACAATCTCAGTCTGTCTGTCTACAGATCCTGTCCTTGAAGGGACTGCAGTTAAAAGATTAAAATGAGACATAAGATGTAAAACTAGTCAGAGTTATTTTGTACTTCAAGTATAGTTTTTTCCTGTTTCACTTTTTAGGTATTGAAATGTAGTTAGTATGCAACAGAATGACACTGTTCTTTATGTATGTGGCTATTTTGATAAAATTGATTACACCCAGATAGTCACAGAGAGATTCTGACAAGAGTTGCAGAAGAGTTCTATCCACTCAGAAATGTCTCTTTTCATCTAGTTAATTCTGTCTGCTACTCCCATCCCCAAGGTAGCCACTTCAAATTCTTAGTTTTACAGATTTTGTATATTTTCAGCCCTCATATGAACAGAAATGCAATTCTCTATCTTTTGGAAATTGACTGTTTTTATTTAATACACCTTATGAGTATGTGTAATACCCTTCCACCAGACATCATGAGCATTGCTAAGATAGAGATCATTTACACACATGGAGAGAACTGTTAGGCACATAGGAAACATTCACTATGTTAAAAATGCCAGTTCAGATTAATCAAGGTGCTGCTGATGCAACAGTTGACTTCTTCATCTCTTACTTTGTCCTAAAGTTTCTGTAGGCTAAGTTCTGTTCCACTTTCAGGAAGACACAAAGCTGATTGATTATACCTTCTCTTCTGATGCCCATTTGGTTTGTTTCAGAATTGGATTTCTATTGCTCTAAGCTTCCTTGGATTCTGTAGCTGTCTTTTGGGCCACCAATTAAAGAGTGGGTTTTAGTTGTGTGCACTAACCTGTGATCTAGAGGCAGTTCTTCTATCACTGCCTTTATTTAACTCTCAGACACCACACCAGCCTTCCACTGGAGCAGACCCTTGAAAGGCTTTACCAGTCAATCAGGGACAGTTCCTGAGCCCTAGAGCCCAAGATCTTGTCCAGAGGTGTTGAGGTGTCATGCTTCAGCTGCTTCCCAGGACCTACCTTGCCTGTTTCCAGGGAAACTCCTTTGTAGACTGTATCTTCTACCTTCAGACCAGCTCTGGCACTTTTCATATTGCTGTGGGTGTTATCTAGGGTTCATGGGAAACATAGCAAATCTTTAAGTATATTAGCATTCTCCTGTCTTCAGTTACCTCTGTGATCTTAGAATTCATTAGCATAAATGCATTTTTAGAAATGAACATTCTGTACATATCTATACAGCAAATGTTTGGTTGACTTATTTGTATTTCTCTTGACTAAATGCCTATGTATAAGATTTGTGCATTGTAGCTGGGCGGTGGTGGCACATGCTTTTAATCCCAGCACTCGGGAGGCAGAGGCAGGTGGATCTCTGTGAGTTCGAGGCCAGTCTGGAATACAAATCAAGTTTCAGTACAGCTAGGACTGTTACACAGAGAGATATTGTCTTGAAAAATAAAATAAAAATAAAAATAAAAGATTTGTGCATTGTGGATCTCTTCTTGCCCTGTACCTCTCATATGTTTGTACATATATACCTCTTCTCACATTCCCATATCTACATATAGCATCTGTAGATATCCACAGTGGTTGTATAGTTTCCTCTTTCCATGAGCAATGTTTGGATTCAGGACTGTCACCAGCACTTATCAATCTTTTCTATTTTAGCCATTCCAAGTGAGAAAGTGCATTTTTCTTTTTAATTTGCATGACAAATGATGTTAAGCATCTTTTCCCGTGCTAATCTATCATTTATCTATCTTCTTTGGGGAAGAGTTTGTTCAAGTCTGTTGCCCATTTTGCTTGTTCTCTTTTCATCATTTACTTTTATATCCAGCATTAAAAGGACAATGAGAATATTTTTCCAGTGCTCTGACTTGTTTATCAATTTTCTTCATGATATTGTTATGAATACAACTTTTAAATTTATCATTCTTTTAAGTTTTGAAATGCCATTTTGCTTTGCATTTTATGGTCTTGGAAATACTCTGCAGTGGATTTTCTGAAGGTTGTATAGTTTAATATTTTATGTTCATGTCTATGATCTATGCCAGAGAAATGTTTGTGTATGGAGTATCACAGGGGTTGAGGATAATTGTTTTAGCATATTCTTATTTTTCAGCAACTATAATGAAGAAGACATTTCATCTTCATACTACTTTATTTATTACTTGATTAAAAATAAAAGATCCATATGAATGGGACTATTCCTGAACTCTTTATGGCATTTTCTTGTATCAATGTCTTTATTATCTTTATGCAATTCCATATTATCTTGGTTGTTACAGATTGAAATCTGTTCTTTTAAAGATTTCTAAATTTGTTCTTTAAAGTTGTTTTTGTGTCTTTTAAACCCTTCATAATTGTTTGTGAAGTGTGGAAGCATCTCATCTGTTTCCTCCAAAGGGCCTGCTGAAATTTTTGGGGAAAAAAAATCTGTAAGCAAATCTGTATGAAAAAACATCTTTACAACATTGAGTCTTTCAGTCTCCTGTTGGTGCATCTGCCACTGTCCTAAACTGTATTCTTAGTAATGCCATTGACATCTGGTGTAGGACGGGCTGCTTAGTTTGGTATAACATGGGAAGGAACTTTAACTGAGGAATCACCCAGATTACAGACCTGCTCTGCAGGTTTTTTTTCCCCTTTGGCTTACTCTTACATATTTGATGTTTTTGCATTCCATCATCTAGTTTAAAACTCCTTTTTTTTCTAGTTTTCATTACTATGTCCAAAATCTCAAGTGATTTTTTTTTATGTTAGTATCCTTATATTCTTCAGCATCACTGTTATAACATTCACTTACCATTTAAGTAGCATTTTTCTTTTGTAGATTTTATGAGATTTTCAGGCCTTCAATAATTTTGTCTGTGAATAATTACAGGTTAGTTTTTTTTTTTTCTTCTCTTCTTGGAGTACCTTGTGCTTTCTTAGCTTGCTTTAGTAATCAAGTCTTAGTCTTGAGTTACAGCAGTACAGCCAAGAGAAGAGACTAAACAGTTTCATCTTCATGATGGTGGTTCAAATGGTTTGATTTTGAACACTAAAGATGGTGTTAGTTGTGGAGTTTTCTTGGAAGTACTTTCTGTCCCAAGCACTTAAAATCTCTAGCACTTTGCTGACAGTTTTTATCATGAAGGTGATGTTTTTGTTATTTTTTCATGTGTTAAAGATAGCTATGTGTTTTCTCTTGATTTTTGTCCCCATGCCACACAATGCTCTTCATCAGTACTTTTAATGTTTAATCAGTCTTGTATTCTAAACCACGCTTCATAGTAAACCATAAATGATTGATTTGTTGATTTCATTTTTACTTTTCTGGTACTTTGGGGCATCTTTAGGAACATGAAAATTGCTTTGCCAGAAAACATTGTCTTAGGAATTCTTTCTTTTCATAGTGTTTGTTAGATGTTTTTGCATTGTGCCAACACTGGTATCTTAAATTATGCTGTGAAGCTGTCTCCTCCCTCTATGGTCTGAAGGAGTTTTCCTGTTACTTCCTAATGCTCAGTCACTTATAAACTCATCTAGCCTGAAGATGAAACAGTTTTGATTTGGAATTCAATTTCTGTACCTGGTCTGGGTTTGTTTGTTTTTTCCTACTCTGCTCAGCAGCAAGTGTGGTGATCTGTGTTTTTGAAATGGTTTGTCATTTACATCAAATTTATTGAAGCTCTTGGTATAATTTTTTCTCTCTTTTTTTTCATCTTAATGTTGGTCTGATCTTTTATGATGTTGACCTTTTAGTTCCTGCTATTGGGTGAGAGGTATTGTGTAACACGAATCTTAAATGGTCTTATTAATAAAAACAAACCCGGGGCCAGGTATTGGGGTGAACGCTGAAAGATCAGAGAAATAGAACAAGCCACATCCAATCTTACCTCACCAATTCCTCAGCTGATCTTGTTTCCTCAAACTGGAAGCCTCTGTGTCCTCATCAGAATGTATCTCCGCTGAACTGCTGCTAAACGCCTAAAAGCTTAAAAGGCTAAATTTCCTGGTCCTCATGCCTCATATACCTTTCTGCTTCCTGTCATCACATCCTGGGATTACAGGCATGTGTCTTTCCCAAGCAAGACATGAGATCTCAAGTGCTAGGATTAAAGGTGTATGTCACCATGCCTGGCTGTTTCCTGTGTGGCCTTGAACACACAAAGATCCAGATGGATCTCTGCCTCCCAAATGCTAGAATTACAGGCGTGTGCTACCACTGCCTAAACCTATGTTTAATATAGTGGCTGTTCTGTTCTCTGACCTCCAGATAAGTTTATTGGGGTGCACAATATATCAAACACAGTATTGCCTGTGGCCTGTTAGCCTTACAACCATGTTAAAGGAACAATAATTAATTTACTCTGGATTATCTTGTCTGTTACTTCAAAAAGTCATGGAGTTGATGCCTCAGTGGTGAATAGCACTTCCTGCTCTTGCAGAGGTCCTGAGTTTGGTTCCCTGCAACTCCACCAGACAGCTTACAACTGCCTGGAATTCTGGTTCTAGGGGATCTGATGACTTCTTCTGGCTTCTACAGGTAATGTACCCTGTACAAATAGACACACACACACATCCCTATGACCCCACACAGGCACATAGACACGTACCTAAAAAAATAAAAATAAAGAATTCATGCATATGCTTTTTTGAAACTACACTTTTCCACATTTGAGTTTAATTTCTTTAAATTTGAATGCTTAAACTGTTGGTTTTAAACATTTTTCTCCTTATGTTGAATTAAATCCAGACTTTAAAATTTGCTTCCGGGGCATAGAGACATTTCTCAGTAGTTAAAGCACTTGTCAGTCTTACAGAGGACCTGGGTTCAGTTCCTGGGACTTGATAGCTCACCATTGTTTGTCACTCCAACTCTAGGAAATTCTGCTTCTTCTACAAGTGTCTATTGGTATGTAGTACATAAACGTATATTCAGGCAAAACAATCATACATGTGGAATTAATGCATCTAAAATCAAATCTGAAAATGAGTTTTTATGCAACATGCAACTTACATGTCAGATTTTCATTTTTTTCAAAATATTTTAATATTTTATTTCCTTTACATATTTTGAATTATTTAGCACCACAGTGTTTTTTTTCTAATAGAAATGATAAACTTCCAAATAGTAGAAAGCTAATGTATCATTTGCCAAAATATTTAAAAGGTTTTTTTTTTTAAGACAGAGCCTCATGTGCCTAGGTTGAACCTTTGATTCTCCTGCCTCAGACATGAAAGTTATTAATTTCCAATTCATTATATTTATTGTCAGAAGACATAGTCTTGATTGTTTTCTTCTTTACAACTTATTCTATTTTTCATTAGTATGTGTTAGTTGCATGAAGTAGTGGGTTTATGATATTTGCACATATGTATATGACGACTTAGGTCACATTTACTCCCACTGTTACCCTTTTTCCTTCTCTGTCTCCTGTTCCCCCTTCTGCATGCCTTTTGTGTTCTCTACCCCCTTAGCGTGTAAGAAGAAACACTCACTGCTTGACAGTGTGCAACTGTCTAATTTCTCCTAATGTGATCCCGAATTCCATCCCTTTACAAACCAAGAGTATAATTTCTTCTATTTGGCAAACAAATTGTCATTGTGTATGTATAGCATATGTTCTTTAGCTGTTCCCATAATGAAGGGAATTTTGTTTTATTTCATAATTTGATAGTTGCGAAGAGTCTATGGACATTTCAGTTATGTTCTGACCTTGTTCTTTATGGATCTACACCCAGTAGTATATGCCTTAAAGCAGTGGTTCTCAACCCGTGGATCACGACCCTTTGGGAGTCAAATGACCCTTCCACAGGGGTCACCTAAGAGCATCAGAAAACACAGATATTTACATTATGATTCATAATAGTAGCAAAATTACATGTATGAAGTAACAATGAAAATAATTTTATTGTTGGGGGTCATAACATGAGGAGCTGTATTAAAAGGTCACAGCATTAGGAAGGCTGAGAACCACTGGTTTAGAGTAAAATCTGGATCTTCAAAATGAGGGAAAAACATTTGAGGATCTAGTCATAACGGTTTTATAAATAGAACTCTAATAGTTCAGGATAATAGCAAAAAAATAATAAATAGGATTTTATGAAATTAAAAATATGCACAGCAATTACATCTTTCATCAGAAAAAAATTATACCTAGGAGATATATATATATCTTGTATACATATGCTAGTTTAGGGGGCCTCACTGGGCAACAACTCTAAACCTTCAGATCTGTCAGTTTGTGCTTCCTATATTTTGAAGCTCTGTTGGTTGCCAGGTGCCTATAGATTTAGAATTTTTTTTCTCTCTAGAGACATGGCCTTTTTATAATTATGGAATGCCCTTTTAATGTTTTATGGTTCTTACTTCAGAGTTCACTTTGTCTGATAGTAGTTCATAGCACTAACTTTATTCTTGGAATTTGTATGGGTAATTGTTTTACCTGTATTTTGTCAACTTATCTTTACCCATATTTGAAGTACGTTTATCATTAAAGGCACAAACTTGCTTCCTTTTTTCATTCTGATAATGTCCTCATATTTACTGTAGTCAGTATTTTGTTTTTTTTTTCCTGTGTAGTTATTAATATGTTGGATATATGTTATCCATCAAGTATCCATACACAGTTCAAATAGCTCTTAAAAATTAGTTGATCTGTCTGTATTTTTGATGCCTGATTTCAAGTTAAGTTACTAATAAAAGTTATGTATTACATCATTTGATTCCTGCTTATGAAGGGGCATAGTTTATGTGTTTACAGGTAGTGTTTTAAAACCCAAGAATTTGCCCTGTTTTCCAAGCCATTGCCAGAACACATCGAATCTGTACTGTGTCATGTGATCCTTGATGACACACAGACTTTCAGGAACATGCAACTTTATCCAACTATATGTAGTTAATGGTTCCTGTCTGTATGGTCTCTGTCTCTCTGTCTCTGTCTCTGTCTCTGTCTCTCTCTGTCTCTCTCTGTCTCTCTCTCTCTGTCTCTCTCTCTCTCTCTTTCTTACTCTCACTCTGTGTGTGTATGTGTGTGTGTGTGTTTGTGTGTATGTTGTATGTATGTATGTATGTTGTGTGTGTGCATGTGTGGAGGGGAGTGATGAATAAATTTGCAGAGTGGACTAATAGAGACCAGAAGTCCATATACATCTGAGTGGGAAAAAGCCTTCTTTCTCACTTAACAGGAGCTGAACTATCAGAATCTCACAAAACTTGACATACACATGCATGAAACTCCCTTTCAGTGCTTGGAATTTGAATTCTTTTGGCACTAAAATCACACAGTGAGAAGTCTTGGAATATTACATTTGGTATTATGCTCCTGAATTTCTGCTGTTCTATGGTGTTTTCATCACCTCAACTTTTTCTTTAACATTTTATACCCAGACCCTGGTTAAGAAATTGATAGTTCCTATCTGTTAATAACTTGCTGAATAAAAGTGTGACATGTAAGTGTTCAGCAATTTAGGTTTTCTTTAATGAGTTGAGAAATAACAACTAATTTCACATTGAAAGGAAATTGCTGTCTTCAGTGTTTGATTTGAAAATTGGCAAAGGTTGACCAAAATCTAATCAGATGAAAATATAGGATATTGAAAACTAAGTATATGTCTCTTTAAAATTTAAAATGAAATTGCCATCTGTTAGATACTTATTTGTTCATTTAATAAATATATATGGCATGCCTGGCTTATACCAGGCATGCTTCAAGATGCTGCACACTGCTCACATTTCGGTAGTGCAATTAATATTGAAATACCTGTGCATGGCTTTCTGCCAGTAACACGCATCATTAGATCAGGATGGGACATTTGGCTAAAATTAATGTGAGCCACACTTTAGCTGTTGCCCATATTGCGGTGATTAGTTTTTGCAGCATTCAATATTCTTTTCTTTGAAAGAGAAGAGAGAAGACATAAGTGCTCCCAATCAAGAATGGAAATGCCCCCCCTTTTATTCTTTTGGATGAGTGAGAACATATGGGTATTACAGGGAAGGAGTGATCATGAATAATTTAGAGTAACTTGAGACCTTGTATGGTAGAAAAGATGAAATATGCATTGATTAAATGAGAGAGAGAGAGCTATGCTATTTGGGTTTGAGGTCATTCCTGTACCACACATGTACTATAATTCTTTTTCCCCCTCACTATTCTTACAGTGTATAATAGAATAAGTAATACTGCATAGCCAATTGAAGAATGAAGCCAGACATATTTAATATAATCACTTGAGAAGTCAGAAATCAAAAGGCACTGCCCATTTCATTTGGGCTAACAACCTGTTTTAGGGTACCATCTCTTCATTTTTATAGTGCACAGAAGCATTTGATACTGTGTGATAACAGTTATCCACTCATCTGAAGCACTGTTGGCATCACTCCCTGTATGGCATTTTCCCTAGGTTCTCATGACTTTGTTGTTGTGTTCTCAGTGTCATTGCTACATTGCTCCCTTGGGAGGGAGGGATGCCCTTTTCTTTCTTGAAGAAAGCTCGAGCTCTGTAAACGCTAGGGAGATTTTATTGGCACCACCCTTAGATCAGTTTACTCTAAGATTGTAGCCCACATAAGTCAGCCATGCTCCAGTGGAAGGCTACACATCAAAGAATATTTTGGGCAGCACAAATTGGCTTTGATGGGGAGAAAAATAAAAAGAGACAAAGTTGGGTGGGAAGGGAAGTGGTGATGGATCTGGGAATGGTGGGTGGAGGGAAGGTTAAAATGATCTAAATGCATATGAAATTCCCAAAGAATCAATCAAATCAAAAGGAAGAATTCTTCGAAATTCATGCCATGCCCTCTTTGGATGGCTGGTTTTGATTTATCAGCTGATACAGGCATTGGTGGCAAATATCAGAAGAAAAATTAACATTTTAAGTGTGAATTTAAACACTGCAGTAGGTTTATTCTGTAGAAGCAGGTACAATTATGGAAAAAGGTATGTAGAAATACTTTAAACATATTCTGTATAGTAAAAGAGCCCACATTTATACCTTAGAGAATTTTCTCTTTTCTTTTTTAACATAGTGTAAGCTTATAATTAAAATTTGAGAAACACAGAAACCTTTCTGAAGAATGGATATAATTTAAGGAAATTCTTAAGAGAATAGTGTTTAATCTTTCTGACTTTTATCTAAGCCATATAAAAAGTGTTCTTCTGTTTGGGTTTGCATGTAAATGATTAATGTAATTTCACTTCTTACTGATTATGAAAGTGTTTTTTTTTTATTGCTTGTGGCTGTGTTAAGAATATTTTTTTTCACTGCTTAGGAAGTTGTGTGAGAAACGTGTTTTGGTTTCTCAGTTTTAACAGGACATTCTGGTTATAGCACCAAGAAGAAGCACAAAAAGGGCTGTTGACATTATGAAAAGGAAAGAATGGTGTGGGAAAAGTGCACAGAGAATCACAGAGTGGGAGGCACGTGGCTTGGTGGGAAGGCCATGTGGTAGATGTGGGTAAGTTGCATACGGGGGACCTGGGTGGCCAAGATTCCACCTGCCTAGGCCTACACCTGGAAAAACAAAAGATGCTGATTTCCAAGGATGCCTTTGAGCTGGGATGGTGGATAGTTTTATAGTAGTGTTGCGTAGAAAGTACTGATATTAGACATGACTGTGAAAAATGGAGGAGGGTGAGTGGTGGCTGTCAAAGTGGTCAGTGAACTTTTCCTTCCCCTCAATGGAAAGATGATATTATGTAATTTGAAGGGGTGTGCTTTTGTGTGTGTGTGTGTGTGTGTGTGTGTGTGTGTGTGTGTGTGTGTGTGTGTGTTAGGGATAGACTGGGGAATAATAAATCATAATTAAATTTCTCAAAGCATTAATTGCTTTGTCTTTAGCAGACAGAAAATGCTTTGGAGGAAAGCATGCTTTCCACTCCTTTGCCACGAGCAATTTCTTTTCTATAGGCTCAAGTTCACTTGCTTACTGGTATAGTTCTCAGTGACCAAGGTCATTGGAGGTAATGCAGATTCTTCAGCAGAGGCTTGGTACGAACTAGAAACCCTACATGTTTTCCCAATAATTTTCCAAATTGGAGCTTGAGGTTAGGCCAACTTGGTTATATCTAGTTTAATGATGGCTTCTGTCAATTAGAATTATACCACTGTGTGAGAGAGACAGAGAGAGAGAGAGAGAGAGAGAGAGAGAGAGAGAGAGAGAGAGAGAAATATATTTTGGGAGAAGCATGAATTCCACTAGCAAATGGCAAATAATTGAGGAGGAATTTAAGTACCATTGATTTGGTTACAATACCATGTGAAACAAGAGATTTAGAAGTTACATTTCAGTTGTTAAAAATGTGATAAGTGTCCGGGTGATGGTGGTACATGCCTTTGATCCCAGCACCTGGGAGGCAGAAGCAAGAGCTCTGTGAGTTTAAGGTCATCCTGGTCTGTAGAGGGAGTGCCAGGACAGCCAGAGCTGTTATACAGAGAAACCCTGTTTTGAGTAACCAAAACCAAACCCAAAAATGTGATAAACAGGTTTTCTTTTGAGATACAATTCCTTTACTAAATGGTTTACCATGTTAAAAGTGTACCTCACTGGAATGTAACATATTCAAATGGTTGTACAACTCTGCCCACTCTTTGATCCCAGAACATTTTTATCATCCTAAAAGAGATGAATTAGCAACCACTTCCCATTCTCCCGACCAGCTTACTAACACCCAATGTACTTTGTATTGATGTCCTTGTAAGTTAATTTCATATAAACAGAATCATCTAATATGAATGCTAGAATGTCTTTCTTAACTTACTGCTATCTACTTGTAGCATGTGTCAACATTTACCCCTTTTTATGACTGAGTAATATTCCACTGAACTGATATTCCACTTTTTGTTTAATGTTTATCAGATGATGGAAACTGATCTCTTCAGTTCTTGTCTTTTATAAACATCATTGCTTTCAACTTCCAAAATTGTATACAGCTTTTTGTATGAACCTCTACTTTTCATTTTCTTGAGTGGGAATAAGAATGAAATTGCTAGGTCACATGTAAAATTAAATTTTAATTTTGGAGTAACAGACTTTGTCTCTCCAAAGTCTGGTCTGTTCATAACCTTCTCAGAAGTATAAGAGGATTAGATTACAATTTGTAATGATTCTTTACTAATATCATGGTAATGAAGTGATCTCTCCTGTTAATCTTGTGTGAATTTTCTTAGTGCCCAGTGCTCTCGTTTGGATGTTGAATGTACTTGGAAGGCCATATGTCTTAAAGCTTGATCTCCAGTCTGTGATTATTGTGATACAGAAGATCTTTTAGGAGGTGGGAACTAGAGATAGCTCCTTGAGTGACTGTGGAATTGTCCTTAAAGGTTCTAGGATCAAAATAAGGGGACAACTGAGGATGGACTATACCCTAAAATTGTGAGTCAGTAAAAACCTTTTTAAAAAATACATTAATGTTCTCAGATATTTTGTTATTGTTATGGAAAGCTGGACGTTGACATGCACTGGTCAGCTCCTTAGCAGCAAATGCAGTGTGACCAACTGCCTCATGCTCCTGCTACTATGCTTTCTTTGCCACGATGGACTATGTCCTCAAACTGTACTTCAGAGTAGACCCTTCCTTTAGTCAGATATCCTGTCTCAGCAATGAGGAGAGTGAGTAATGTAACACTCTCGTCCAAGGTGACAAGAATATGTCTCCATATTCCAATATGGGAAGAATCATTTTACCATTCTGATGAATGAAAAATGGTTTGTTCTTTCGCAGTTTAAGAACTGGGTGCCTGAAATGGATTATGTACATGGGCTGGTGAACTTTTGTCTCACCCTTGTATGCTGCATGTTTAGGGAAGAAGGGTGAATGTCAGAGGAGACCCAAGTGTTATTTACAGAGCTCAGAAACACTAAATATGTTGATGAGAATTGTTACAGAACCTTGACCAGTGACAGATTGAGGGCAGGTTAGAGGTCATTTAAGATAGAGGGCAATATATGACCCAAAGGCAAGGGTGAGATAATCAATATTACAGGATGACTGGCAAGGGAGAATGAGTTCCAAAGGAATGTGAATGTTAAAGAGCAAATAAAAACCACGAAACTAGAAGTCAGGCAAGAAAAGAGTGACAAATACTGTTTACAGGGTGCCCTTGATTGATGTTACGAGCCCCATGCTCTGTAGGTTTTGTTTCGAAGTTTCTAACTACACAACAGAGGCTTCTGATGTATGTTATCTAAGTAATTATGGGTTGTTTTGACAAAAGGCACCAGTAAATATATGACTTCCACATTTCTCATTGTTGTAGTTTTTAGTATGCCTGAATAACAGCTGGCACTTAGTGAGCCTGTTTCTGCAGGCACATTGCCAACCACATTGCTTAATTTACATAATTTAATCTTTAAAATAAACAGATAGAAGCAAGCAATGGGACAGTAGCCATTTTCTGGATGATGGAACCCAAGTTTAAAAAGCAACATACCCAGTGTTGCATAACCAGTGAAAGGTAGAATTAGAATCCAAGTCTTGGGTCTTTATCCATAAGCTTTCCTCTTTCATGAAATCCCGGTGTCTAATCCACACCTCGGGCCAATCCTGTGAGAATCCTGTATGTGAACAAGGCCTCATCCAGGAGTGATTTGAGCCTCAGTGCTCTGTATTTGCAGTAGAGTTAGCATACTTGCTTAGTAGGTAAGGTGCTTGAGGCATAAGCTCAACAACCAAGTTTGAGTCCCCAGGACACATGTAATAATGGAATGAGGAATGGAGCACACCTCTAACCCCAGCAGTCATGGACAGAGATAAGATTTCTGGGCCTTGCCAGCTGGACAATATAACTCAATTTGTTGGATCTCCATTCAATAAGAAACTCTGTCTCAAAAATAAAAATCTAGGGAGTGATCAAGAAAGACACCAACTTTGATCTGTGACCTCTACATGTACGTGCATGCACTTGTGTATTCATCCTCACACATATGTGCACATGCACACAAAACATAGTTAAACATATTATATGTATTGAATCATTTTCTAGCTATTCTTTATGCCACTAGAATCAAGAATTTGACTTTATGTCATTGCCAGGCACAAGTACAGTAGACCACTGTAATTCAGAAATAAGGGGACATATGGCAGCGTTTTGACTATAGTATGTTGTGTTTTTATTATCTCGAAAATGCTTCTAATTCAAATATGAGTTTTGTTGTGGAATACTATTTTAAGATATGTTACATTTATTTATGCTGTGGAACATTTGTTTAATAATACAAAGATGTGTTGCATTCTTTTATGTTGCATTTGTTTAACTCTGTGAAGTCCTGTTACTTTGCCTGTCTAAAACACTGGATGGTCTAATAAAGAGGTGAGTGGCCAATAGCAAAGTAGGAGAAATGATAGGTGGGATTGGCAGGCAGAGAGAATAAGTAGGAGAAATCTGGGAAGGAAAGATCAAGGAGCAAGAACAAGGAGAGGGGAATGTAAGGGGCCAGCCACCCAGCCACCCAGCCAGCCATAGAGTAAGAGTGATAGTAAAGATATACAGAAGTAAGAGAAGAGTAAAAAACCAAGAGGAAAGAGGTAGATAGGATAATTTAAGAAAAGCTGGCTAGAAATAAACCAAACTAAGGCCAGGCATTTATAATTTAGAATAAGCCTCCATGTGTGACTTATTTGAGAGCTGTGTGTTGCCCCCCCCCATAAGAGCAAAAACAACTAACAACAGCGTTTTCTTTCCATTATTATTGTGATCTCAAGAAAAAAAAAAAAAGTGACCTCTGCAAGTATAATCCCTGTAGAAGCTAAACAGGAAATGTATTCAAGATCAAATGAATTGATTTCTCTGATTACATTTTTTTTGTCTTCAGTTACCAATTTGAAATTTCTAAGTAAAACTAGGAACCTAAATCCAAAAACTTGTCTAATGTATTCTAAGCGATGCTTCAGAGAACTCATGATTCTTCAGCAGTTCCTGAGAATAAGACCTCAGAAATTGAGGCCAAGGCTTTGATGTCCTTTGCTTTTATGAGCCAAAGAGGTAATATACTACATAGGATTATCACGTAGCATCGGCCTCAATATGACATAAGCTGAGTGGAAAAATTAGCCAGAATTTTTTTCTCTAGAGCTGTCTAGCATCCAATATAAGAGTGTTCAAAGCATGGGGGGTGTTGATAGGGAGGATGTTGATTTCAGTTTTTACTGCAAGATTTTCTACGTGAACAAAACTCTCTGATACTGAGAGATTAACTGTATTTCCTTAACTAAAGCTGATAGTTGAAACCACACCTCTGCATATTGAACTTCCTAGATCAGGAAAGGACATATAGGTGCTATTGGTATTGTGCGGGATGCTCAGGTGTTGAGCATTTGTGCTTTCTGGTGTACATATTAACAGGGTTGGCACTCCATCTTGTGATGTCGTTATCTCCCATAGCAAAAGTAAGGCTGTTCTGGTAGGTCTTGTCTGGACTCAGTGTGCCCTGTCAAGGCAGAGCATGTCCTCTCTCCTGTATCTTCCAGAGGGCAGGCTAGGAAAAGTGAACTTTCTTTGGCCCATAAGAAAGCAAATATCTATTTTGTTAATTGCCTCTGGGGGCCTCAGAGGAAGGTTTGCAGGTATCACTCAGAAGCTACGTGTAGTCCTGGGCTGACAGCTGCTAAGCTAAAGATGAGCCCTTTTCTTCCACCACGAACTAGGAATGTTTCTATACACCTGAGACAACTTATCTGAGGATCCCCAAGCCTCAGGTGAGCAAGCTCTGGAACTTCAATCCTGAGCAAAAGTTCTAACTAAAACCTGCAGAGACCCCTGACCCATGGTGATATGAGATGGTAAGTGTGTGTTGTTTTAAACCACCAAGCCTATGGTCATATGTAATGCAGCCATCAAAATTTCACTGAAGATAGCTTTTCCTTTTCTCTTGAATTACATCTTTATTTTCACTTTCTCTCTGGATATAGTGTTCCTCCTCTCATTGAAGTGTTTTACTTCATGTGTCAGAGATGTTGAGACATCTTCTATTTTAAAATATATTTTTAATTTATGTATACGTATATGTACTTATTTGTCCGTATATGCACCGTGTGTATGCAGCTGCCTGTGGAGGCTGTACAGAGTGGATTAAAACCTTTGGAACTGATGTTAAAATGGGTGGTGAGCTTCCCAGTGTAGGTGCTGGGAACTGAACCAGGTTCTTCAGCACGAGCTGAGGGTGCTCTTAACCAGTGAGTCATCTTCAATCCTTGCTGCTGCTTTTTAAGGAGTCAGCAAATCCATCTGTCTCCTTTCTAGGCATTTTCCTTGTCCTTCTGTCCTGTGCTTGAGGCTGCCTTTGATGCTCACAGAGCTTCTATTTGGGAACTAGCAGAGATCAGTATTTTTATTCTAGACTTCTGAGCTGTGTGACTCTCTGACATGTTCCCCAGGGGCTCAAAAATCACTGAATCACTTATTGATATATCCTGTAGTGAATCATCATGTCACCATTTGGGAGCTTTCTGTGGTCAGACAAAACAACTTCAGGGCTTAATTTTCTACATAGTAGCTTCTCTAGCTTGTAATTTTACGTAGGCCCACTATGGTCCTCTGCAGCATTGCTGAAATGCTATTAAAAGGAGCCAACAGTCTTTTCATGCTCATCAAACCTAAATGAGATAGAAAAATAGTTATAATAAACTTCCAGCAGCAATTTTCTTTCCAGGGCTAGCCGACTTTCCTTAGTTAACAGCTGCAACCTGTTCTGAAGACTGAAGCTGCCTACCTTCCCTTTCTGGACAGCATCTAGTACTTCCTTCCACCACCATCAAGATCAAGGTGCCCATGCTTTTACTGTGGCCTGGGTCATTTTACTCAGTCATTGGGGATGGGGTGTGCTAAGTTCCAGGATTTATATGGCTTAGGGACAAGAATATTTTGATAGTGACACTTTGAGGAAAAATTCTAGAGAACAATGGTAAGGTAACAGAAAACATTACTGGAGCAAGGAAGAGGCCATGCAGCAGGTGGAACCTGGCAGCATCTTGATGGATACTCAACTCTGGGATCCCTGTTTTATTTCAGTTTGTGGTAAGGAGGCTGGACTCCATTGAGAAATTCAATCCAAAATGGTGTCATTCCCAGAGTTTTCAGTTCTATGCTTGTAAAGGTGGTGCACTCCAATAAGACAATGGTATATCCTTTAAAGGAGGGCATTAGTAAAGCATGGAGAAACTGCAAGCCAGGCACCAGGAACCTGTAGAAGAAAGGTTCAGATGAATTTATTTGGGGTGCCCAGATTTAACTCTCAGGTCTTGTTACCAGTAACCACATTTTCTACCACTTATCTATACTCTCAGTCAGAGGAATCACAACATACCAAAACAGTATCCCTACATTATCCAAGTTCAAAATTCATTATACATCCTGAGACTTACATCTTCTTTTCCAGGGCACCACTGATTAATTTGCCTCATTTCAGGCATGTTGTATGTATGCACAAATGCTCATTTTCCATTATCTGCACACTAAAGCCCAGGACCCAAGGTGTCCTTAGAGCACCATATGTTTCACCATCTTGGATGCTTTGGCATATGTCACAATACACCAAGACATTGTATAAAAGTTAGGGTGCAACAGTGGCATGTATACCATGGTAGAAACCAACAGTTCTCTAAGGGGACTTAAGACTTAATTAACAACAGGAAAATCATGCCTGATACTGGGAACCTAGCCAACCCTCCAGAGCTCATGAAATTGTGGATCTTGGAGAAGAATCACAAACCACCACTTTACTAAAATAGCATAATATCTAACTCCATTCTAAATATTTGTCATTATACCCGGAGATAAGCATAATGCTAATGCCTCATTCAGTAAACTTCCCTTTGCAAGAGACATATATCATTACATAAAGCTACAACCAATAAAAATGTGGAGTTGTGTAGCCCAGTCCCAGTGAATAAATCTATGCATCTGAGGCTGAGGGAACATTGTGGAAGAGAGGTTTGAAAGATTCTAAAAGCCAGAGGATCAGAGAGTTTGCTGAGTCTGTGCATTCTAGTAATTGTTGTGGGATATTTGTATACTGTGTGAAGGTGTATTGCTGGGATTGGTGTAATAAAAAGCTGAACAGCCAATAGCTAGGCAGGAGGTATAGGCAGAGAGAGAGAGAGAGAGAGAGAGAGAGAGAGAGAGAGAGAGAGAAAGAAAGAGAGAGAGAGAAGTAGGAGATGAATCTAGGCTCCAGAGAGATGCCAGAAGGCAAGAAAGAAGCAGGATGGACAGTGTGTGACAGAATGTAGATGAATAGAAATGGGTTTAAGTTATAAGAGCTAGTAAAAAGGTTAAGATAAGGCCAAGCTTTTGTAATTAATAAGTCTGTATTGTTATTTGTGAGCGGGTGGCCAAAGGAATGTCGACTACAAATAATGGCTGAAGGTACACTCAGAAAGTCTCACTAACATGATGGCCTAAACACAGGCTCAACCTGGACAACAACAGTAGACATGACAAAGTGGATGGGGGGAAGACCAGAAGGCCCCAACCCTACACAAAGAATTACAGGCAACTAAGGAAAGATGAGAGTGGGAGAAACAGTGTTTCCCAGGAAAAGTGCACCAGTTGGTTACTCAATACCAAGTGGTCAACCCAGAAAACTTATGAATAAACAACATTACACAGAATGAGTAGAATACACACACACACACACACACACACACACACACACACACACACACACACATATATATATATATATATATATATATGTATACATGCATACATATATGTAGATGAATTGCTAAATGGTCTTATTAAATAAAAAACACAGAGCCAGATACAAGGGTGAAAACCTGAGAGATCAGGGAAATGGGGAAAGCCACAGCTAACCTCACCTCACAAACTCCACAGCTTCCAAAGAGGAGCTACTTCCTGTCTACCCATGCCTATATTCCTTGCTCTTCTGCCATCTAATTTGCTGACTCTGTTCAGCTACATCACTTCCTCTTCCTGCCTAGCTCTGTCACTTCCTGTCTGTCTGTACAGACCTCCAGACCTCCATGGTTAACTAGTGTTGGAATTTAAGGCGTGTGCCACCATGCCTGGCTCTGTTCCCGGTGTGGCATTGAGCTCCAGACAGATGGAGCTCCAGACAGATCCCTGCCTGCCAAGTGATAGGCTTAAAGGTGTGTGCTACCATTGCCTGACTTCTATATAGTGGCTGGCTTTTCCCTCTGATCTCAGGTAAATTTTATAGAGAGACACAGTATATTGGGGAACACAATACATTACCACACATATATTGTACTGTAGCTGAAGTTTTTCTGTGTCCCACCTGGCCCATGGTCAGGACAAATCTCTCTCACCCACCAGTCCTGCAGCCGCTTGGACCCAAGTAAACACACAGAGGCTTATATTGATTAAACTAATGGCTCAGGCTTCTTGCTAGTTAGATCTTATATCTTAAATCAACCCATTTTTATAAATCTATACTTTGCCACGTGGCTCATGGCTTACCGGTATCTTTATATGGTGCTTCTCATAGCAGCAGCGTCTGGCAGTGTCTCCTGACCCAGCCTTCCTGTTCCCAGAATTCTCCTCTCTCTTTGTCCTGCCTATCCTTCCTGCCTGGCTACTGGCCAATTAGCGCTTTATTTATTAACCAATCAGAGCAACACATTCACAGCATACAGAGCAATATCCACAACATTCTACAAAATATAATATAATGTATTTGTGTGTGAAAATGTGAAAAGAATCTAAGAGGGGGCTATTGGAGCCATCACCGTTCCACTGGTAGAATAGGTTCTTTTCACTAGTGGGCACACTAAGGCCAAATAAAGGCCCCAGCTTGAACACATTCTCAATTGATTTTACTAAGTGGTTAGAAATTTCTACCAAAATGCCACATATATTTTTGAAAAAGTTAGAGATGGAATAAGAGTTTCTGTATTGGACTACATTAATCTGCCTTTTAGAAAATTGAGAATTTGGGTGAAGAAGTAACTCAGTCAGTAGAGTACTTGCCTAACATCTGTGAAATCCTGGATTTGGTTCTCAGAACCACATAAAACTGGTCATAATCTGAGCACAAGACAGGAGTATCAGGAGTTCAAGGCAATCTTCAGCAACTTAAGACATATGAGAAAGGCTTGGGATATATGTGACTCTTTATAAAAAATAATTGATGGTAACTTTTTAAATAATTAGACATTCCTTTATGCTTTGAGTTAGAAGCTTTGGAGAGTACACTTAAAGTTTGGGAGCATAGTAAATCCTAGTTTGCAGAGAATTGCTGAGGGATGTTAGAATGATTAGATACTGTTAAAATCTTGCTAACTTAGATTTTTCTATATTTAGTATCTATAGATTACTAAGTTTTCTTTACAGAGAGGGAATGCTATAATTTATAACCATCAGAGTGTTGAACTCAGCTATTGTTCCCTGTTTTGTATTCCTGCTGTTTTTGTTAAACTGTCTGTCTGTGCTTTTCTGAACATATTAAATATCTGTACCCAGAAGCATCATTAGGGAATCACTGGAAAAAGTGACCATATAGAAAAGACTCTCCACTTCTATCTTCCTAAGATATGAAATGGACCCTTCTCTTGGATGATATGTAGGTGCCTTCTACATCCTAAGAACTAAGCAGTCTTCTTGCAGATTTGGCCATCACTGTTGTACTTTAGGTGCTATATATCACACAGTAGAACCTAAGAACATGCTGAATTGATTGCAACTATTTGACAAGCATCTCACAGAGACTCAGAAGCCACTTAAGTATTTCATTCTTAAAGATTCCATATCTTTGTGCCATAAGCTTCACAGGCAGTTGTGAGTGACTTTATGCACTTGTCCCAGCATAGTTCATATTCTTCACCACAGCTGTAAAGTATCCAAGGAAGATAGCTTTCTCACAATTGGAGAATGCCACCTCATGATGTGGAAGAACAGTCTTCTCTTTAAAAGAAAAAAAGAAAAAAAAAAGAAAGAAAGAAAAAAAGAAAATGAGGATGCTCCCTGTCCAAATAGAATGGCAAAAGTCTACTCTATCTGTAATAGCGTTAGGGTAGCTGCAAATTGGATTCCATTATTACTCCATAATAACACAGTGAAAATTGGCACTTGTGGATGTCACCTTTCCAGTAGGCATATGTCTGTTTTAGTTCTCACAATCTGAACAGTGAATATGAAATTCCCCCCCCCCAATTGGTTTCAAATGAAAAAGGCAGCCTGAAGAGGAGAAATGAGAAAGCAGTAACATCTGTGGTTTGGCAAGCAAAAGAAACACTGAGAGTATTTGGGGTGACTTGTGGATTGTATAGAAACAAATAGAGTGCGCCCAGCAGCTGCAGTGGGTAGGCTGTTTAAAGTCATTCCCCCAGAACAGGAACCGTGGGACAATCCGTTACTGAGTTGCATGATGCATTGGAATGTTGAGCTAATCAGGCAATCTAATTGAGTGAACATCTGCTGCTGCTTTATCATTATTCTCAAATGGGCATTATCTCTTTGCATGCCAGGGATGGCTAAGTATCTCTCAGCCTTTCTAATAGAAGCTGACTCTGGGGTTTATGTTTCAACTGCTTTCAATTGCCCTGAAATTCAGGTGACCCAATTTAAGGTCAAATACAGCATGGTTTTTCTTTTGATAGAACTGTTTTGAAGGAAGGGATTAGAAAAGTTGATGTCTAGGTGGGGTGGTGAGTTATGAGGGTGTTTCATTGATTTGGGAAAGGGTACTTTAAAGTTGTGCTTCTGTCAAGAAGGCAGAGTTACATGTTGAGCTGTGGTAACAGACAGCAAACTGTGGAAGAAGACCTGGAAGCCCAGTTTCCATGACTATAAAGGCCCTCACACACAGGGGATGCAGCACAAGCATTTACATTCCTCCTTAGTTCCTCCTTCTCTTGCTGGAGTGTTTTTACCTGGATGTAATCTGTGCCTATGCCTGAGTCCTTTAATTATTTGCAACCATCATTGTCTGTTGCCATAGCATGCTGTTGCCATAGCATCCAGCAGGTAGAGGAAAAAAACAACAATAATGTTTGTGCTGTTTTAACTCTAATTAAAACTCAGTGGGCCACACACAAAGATGTGAAAATAGGAGGGGGGACTTGCTGAGAAGGGATGTTGTGGGAGAGGGAGGGAAATGCAAGAAGGAAATGGAGGTGAACACGACTAAAATTCATTATATGAATGTATGAAACTGTCACTAAGAATTTAAAAAGGAATACAACTCTAAATGAAAAATGTGGGAATAAAGTGTTTTGAATCATAATGAAAACACCATCACTGCAACAAATACAGCTTTTTAGAGTGACTGCACCAAACTTTACATGCATTTACTTTTGCAGCTAATGCTAGGATTGACACCTGCAAATATGAGCATGTTTTGCTTGGTGTCAATCACTTCTATTAGGAATAAAAATTTTAAAAAATGATGGAGCTACTACAACTATAGAGTGAGTTCCAAGCAGGTGCTGGGGCTTAGATGAATTATTACTGTCTCAGATGAACCAGGTTTTGGAGGAAAAGGTCACTTCCTTTCATAGCTTTTGTAACATTTTTTTTTCTTCTGAAGATTGTGCTGGTCTGGATTGCGAGTGCTCATTCTGGATCATCTTACCCCTGCCCCAAATATGTGATAATTACAACTGAAAATAAAGTCTTATAAAAACATAACTGTATGTTGTTTTGGGTGTATAAGAAGATATTTCCTCATGAAAAGGGGCTACAATCATCTATTCCTTTGCCAGTAGCTGCTAAACTCTAACTGCTCTTTAAGTTTTATACAAAGTAGTCAGGACGGAATAGTGGGACCATATCTCAGGGAGTTTCCATTTGACATGGAGTGGTAATTGAACAAAGGACAATACAGCAAGAAGTTGAGGAGAAGCAGGACTCTTCTATAAGGGAAGGGTTTATGGAGCAGAGACCAGGAGGTTTGAGTGGAAAATCAAGCTCCCAGAGTGTGAGAGAAGAAGGGTTGGGGAGCTACCTTTAGCCAGTGCAGATGTGCTTAGGAGGGTATAAAATCGACTCACCTACAGCAAGCAACTGTGGCTAGAATAGAGTAAAGGCATCTGGAGGAGTAGGATGGCCCAAGGGAGAGGCATAGAATAGCTTTTGTCACACAAAGTCTGTGTTTTAGTTTCTGCACAATGGGAGGCCATTGATGAGATTTTCTGATCCATCAAAAAAGAAAAGGTCTGATGAAAGTTTTAAACATTGACACTGTAACCCCAGAGGGGGAAGCAGGTAACTGAGTTACATGACAATTTCAATATCCACTAGTTTAGCCTGGGATGATAGCTTGGAGATGGAAAGCTGTCAGTAGTAAAGTATTACTAAATTTCTATACAAATGTGAATGTAGAATTCATCATATGTTGATTTGAATTTATATATAAAATTGAAGAATTGGAAAGTGTTTAGAGATAATTAGGGCATCTAAAGGACATAAAATTACTTTCTAATTTCTGTGAGGTTACGAGCCATTCTAATAACTGCCATATGGAATGATCCTAACAGGCTCTCAACATGTTCCTGGCCCAGCTTTCAGAGCTCTGTAGGTATCAACTCAGTTGAGCCTCCAGATACAAGGTCATTGGTTTAGAGTAAATCACTTAAGTATACATGTATATAAATTTATATAACCAGAGAGAACATACCAGTTCTTCTTGCTTCGACTGAGACCATACACAGAGACGAGTGTAGTTATATGCTTAATGGTACACAGCCAAGGGGCACCATCATTGTGATCGTCTCCAGGGCTCTCTGGTCTCATTGCCAGAGCAGCACTGCCATTGTTCTGCTGTGGGATGTCTTTCTGTATGCTGTGAATATTTGTTGCTCTGATTGGTTGATAAATAAAGCCCTTTGGCCTATGGCAAGTCAGGCGGGAAATTGAAGAGAGAGAGACAGGAAGAAGAAAGGAAGAGGGGAGAGCCAGTACTGCCAGGAGAAGCAAGATGTAAAAATACTGGTAAGCCATGGCCATGTGGCAACTTATAGATTAATAGACATGGGTCAGTTATAAGAGCTAGCTAGCAAGAAGCTTGCCATAGGCCATGCAATTGGTAATTAATATTAAGCCTCTGAATGATTATTTTATAAGCAGCTGTGGGACCTTGGGGCCGGGTGAGAAATCTTCTGGCTACATTGTATATTGCCCTCACTATTGGGCATTCATTCTTTTTGGGCAATTGGACACAGTGTGAGTCTTGAGTTGCTACCTTGAGTACTCAGTAAAAGATCTTAACTTCTTTGGATCAGTATATTCTAAACTTGGAGATGTATTTTAGGTTTAAGGATGTTACCAGTGTTCCGTTGTTCAGATATTAATGACTTTGCTGGTTACCTCTTATTGTTTTATGTGTGTGTTACTGACATGTGCTTTGATAAACCAAAAATCTGTACTTCACTATGCTAAGCAGTTGCATAGTATGAATAGAGAGGCAAAGGAGGTATAGGAGGAAATAAAACACCAGAAGAAGCTTCCATCCTCTTTTCTCCTCAGAGGGCTGTGCTTCATCCTGTTCTCATTTTCTCTTTGAGCAATCACAACCCATGAACTTACACTCAGCTGTCCAATTTGGGTGGATGGGTTGTGGGGCGTGGTTGTGGTTATATATGTCTTCTTTTCTTTCCTTTTTTTTTTTTTCTTTTTCTCTTCAATTCTGTCAAGACTGACTTTCAGGCACAAAGCTCCCTGCTGGTCGAGGTAGGCTGAGCATACACAAGGTTACACAGTGACTGCCACATGCCAAAGCTCCCTGGAAAGAAGGCATCTTCTTAGCTGCTTGCAAGCAGGCCTCTAATGAGGCCCCAAAGGAGCTGGTATGGCCATAGTTTCCCCTTCACTGCAGAGGAATTATCAACCTCTCAGGGATTGTTAGTACCCAAAACCCACCGACAGAGATCATTCAAGTTCCTGCATCTAAAGAATCACAGCTTTTGGAGCAGAAAGATAACAACTTTCTGTGGGCTTTGTTCATTTTGCTACTAAAGGAAGACCAGAAAACTTTGCAAAGCTGAGACAGTCTTAGACATGAGGCTTAACCCCTGTTGTGTCTGCCTCTTCCTAATGATGGTATATTGATCATGACATTAACTATAGGTAACTTTATTGAGCTTCCTACTGATGTTTACTGTTTCCTATGCCTTATGTTATTTAGATATGAAATGACCTTCAAGTATTAGATATCATTGTTCATGCATTATAATAAAAAACAGGATTTAAGATGTTAATTTATCTAGCGATGGTATGCAAATTGCAAATCTCAGCCTGAAATAGGAATTCTTACATCAATACTATATGAATCATATCTGTGTTGTTCTATTACACATTTAATTCTTAAAATAATACTGCAGTTTAAAATTATTAAGAAGTGCTTAGCATACCTCAGATAATTTTTAATGTATACATATAAGTTGGGTAGGTATGTATTCTGTTACTTACCATTGTGAAAAGTGTTGCCAGTATTTACTTCTAGAAACCGGAAGCTTCTTTAGCATGCATTCAATAGTAAACAGCATAGAGGAAGGTTTCTCAGAAGTATCCTGTAAGAAGAGGTGGGAAGTGAACATGGGAGGCCATACCAGTTGATAAAATCATTATGACAAAGCGGCAGGTCCTTCTGTCAGGATGTCTGAGATACAGGGACCCATCTCCATTCTCTAAACTTGGAGCAGTGGAGTGGGCCTTATTATGCCATGAAAATTTTAGAAGTCCTATGAAATTTATATTAGAAGATGAAAGAATAATTTTAGTGAAACTTTTTGGCTGAAGACATTTCCAAGAGAGAAACACAACTGAAAGTCATCAACCACCTATATTTGTAGCAGTTGGAACAATGAATATTTCATTCAGAAGAGGAATTGCTATAGTCTGTCTTCTGTGTAGCACACTTGTATACCACAATAGGGCTTGGAAGCTCCTTGCGTTTTTCTTCATCTTTCTTATTAGAAAAACCTATGAAGTGACAGAAAAATGAGACAGTGTTTCCCACTGTAGACCATTGGACTGATCTGGATGGAAATGCATAATTACCTTCTCTCCCTTGGTGTCATATGGTCATTTGTCAACTTGACATATCTAGAATTACCTGGGAAGGGAGTTTCAGTGAGGAATTATCTACATTATGTTGGCCTGTGGATATGCCTACAGGGAATTTTTTCAATTGGGTTAACTGAGATGGGAAGACCCACACTGAAGATGGGTGGCATCATTTCATGTACTAGACTGAGAAAACTGGGACTTAAGCTGAGCATTAGCATTTGTGTATGAATTCATTGCTATCTGCTTGACTGCAGATATGATATGATCAGTTATTTAAAGTTCCCAAAGCCTTTGCTTTACTGTAATGGTGGAGTATAACCTGGAATGGGGCAGCAAACCAACCTCGTCTCTCTTAAGTTGATTCTTTCACCATTTTTTCACAGCAATGGGAATAAGAACAGGAACTAAGATAGTATCCATTCTAGGGTCTCTGTCTGTCCTTCTGTGTGTTGGACTTCTGGTCTAAAAATCCTGCAACAACAAGGTGGAAGCTATAGCATGAAGCTTAGTGGACCTCTCGCTGTGTTTCCTAATGGAAATGATTGTTCTGTGGAAATGAAGATGTATATTTCTTTAACTTAGGTTTTTCTAATTTTTTTAAAGAATTTATTTTATACATAAGCACTATACTTATGTAATTTCAAACTCTCCTGCCCTCCAACTTTTCTTGTGCTCCCTTCTACATACTCTCAAATTAATTAACTCTTCTTCAGCTATTATCTGTGTGTGTGTGTGTGTGTGTGTGTGTGTGTGTGTGTGTGTGCATACATATACAGTTATATGGAAATATCTATATATAACATACTGAGTCCATTTACTGTTGCCCGTATGTGCATGTGTTTAGCACTGACCCTTAGGATTGGATAACCTATCAGGGAGAACTTCCTGGAGAAAACTTATTCTCTGTCTCTTAGCAGTCATTGATTGCTTCTAGCTCTTTTATCTAGGGGTGTGCCTTGTGAAATTCCCCTGTCTGTGTTGGCATGACAACTGGTGTTGTCATTATGAAGGTGTTTTGGCAACTTAATTGTTGAGATTGCATGGGTTGGTTAAACTTCCCTATCATGTCTAGAAAACACTGTTTGGCAGAAGACATCCTGGTTCTCTGGCTTTTGCCATCTTTCTATTATCTCTCCCTCATCATTGTGTGTAGAGGTTGTGTTACAGATGTATCAAGTGGGTTTGATCACATGACAGTTGTTTTTTCTCTGAACTCTTGCCACTTGTGGATGTCTTCAGTACAAAAGGGCTCATTTGATGAGACTTAAGAGCTAAACATATATGCTGTCACATGAGAGATGAGTAATGGGGACAGCTCTCCCATGCTTACAACTTTGAAGCTGGCTCACCACACCTCTGACAATGGGGTTGGCTCTATTGTGCTGCCCAGGCCAGTTACAAGGCCTGCTCTTTTGAGTGGTACAGCTATGTGTATATGTGTGTGTGTGTGTGTGTGTGTGTGTGTGTGTGTGTGTGTGTGTGTGACTTTTGCTATTCTTTCTCACTTTTTGAGGTCTTTGTATATTCTAGATGCTCATTTTCTATTGTGTGAGTAGCTAGCTAACTAAGTTTCTGATTCTGTAGACTTGCTCTTCATTCATTTGATGTTTTCTTTGTTGTAAAAAAATGCATTTTAGTTTTATGACATCCCACTTATCAATTGTTGGCCCTAATTCTTGAGTGCATGGAATCTTATTCAGAAAGTTCTTTCATGTGTCTTTTATGGTACTGACTATATTTTCTTTTAACAATTTAAGCATTTCTGGTTTCATATTGAGGCATTTGATCTATTTGGAGTTGATTTTTATATATGGTAATAGATATGGGTTAATTTAACTCTTTTTCATGTACACATCCAGCTTTCCTTGAACCATTCATTAAAGATGCTTTTTCCAATGTATATTTTTAGTGTCTATGTCAAATCAGATGGCTATAGTTTTTGTGCATTCATGATGGATCTTCTGTTTTATTCCATTGACCTGAATTTCTGATTTATGTTGATTCCATGTTGGTTTTGTTACTATCACTCTGGAATATAGCTCAAAACCTTTAGAACTGTAACTTTGATATCTGGTGTCTTTTGTTTTCATTTTGTTTTATAGGGGCCTTTCATATTTTTAATTAGGTTTATTTCTAGACATTTATTGAGATTATTGTGAACATGAGTATTTCCATGATTTCTTTATTATGATGTTTATTAACAGTATCAGAATATTTTATTGTGTGATCAGAATCAATTAATTAAGTTCTAAAAGCTTTATAATATTATCTACTGGCAAAATATCTGAAAAATTTCACTTATCAATCTTCCTTTAGTATGTTGATAAAGTAAGACTAGAAAGTATTTGGAGTGCTGGAAGGCTGACTCAATGGTTAAGAGCTCTTGCTGCTTTTGCAAAGGACCAGTATTTAGTTCCTGGCACCTACATGACAGCTCAAAACCATTGGCACCTCCAGTTTCATGGCATACAATGCCCTCTTTGGGCCTTGGCAGGCTGCAAGCATGCAGGTGGTATATGTTCATACATACAGGCCAAGCAGTCATGTCCATGTCCATACAATAAAAATAATTACATCTCTTAAACAAAAAGAATTTAGATAACCAAAAATACTCATGAAAAATTAGAAACCTCATATGAGTTTATTGAATTTATTAACCTTTAAGGTTAGGATCAAGAAAGGGACCAGGAGACATTTGAGTTTTTTTTTTTTTGTTTTTTTTTTTTATTTTCCAAGGTATACTCGGAAAAAATCTTTATGTTTGACATAAGAATAGACAAACATAGTGATAGACTGTGTAGTAGAATTCAGAGGTAGAACTTAAGCTATGTAAATAATTTCAATGATGGTACTTCAATTCAGTGGCAGATAGTAATGTTCATTGTAACATTAACACGTGTTATTGGTATAAATGGCTATCCATTTGGAGTAAAAGTTGGT
Source organism: Peromyscus melanophrys (assembly GCA_902168415.1). Classification (NCBI taxonomy): domain Eukaryota; kingdom Metazoa; phylum Chordata; class Mammalia; order Rodentia; family Cricetidae; genus Peromyscus; species Peromyscus melanophrys. Next base: position 61,072 of record CABHPR010141970.1, read on the forward strand.
GGCTCCCTTATTTTATAACACATAATGAATTCTGTATAGCTATAAGAATTTAAATGAATGAAACAAAACCTAAAGAGGGCCATTGGCAGATGACATATTTAATTTAGTGGTAAATGAAGCATTACTTTTCAAAGAAATTTATGTATTTTTATGTGCATGTATGTGATCATCTGTGGATTTGTTATGCATATGCAGGTACCCAGAGAGCCCAGAAGATAATCAGGTGGATCTTTTGTGATTGTGGGTTACAGGAGCCTGTAAATTACCCAGTATGGATGCTGGGAACTTAAACTTGGGTCCTATAGAAGAGCAGTAAGTGCTCTTAACCACTGAACAATTTCTTTACCCCTGAGACAACACATTCTTAAGATAGCCACTGAGAAAATATAAAAGTATTTACTAAGTAAAACTTAAGCCCTGTAATATAGAAACTATTATCATAAATAATATCAGCAGAAGTATATTAAATACAATTTGCAGAGTAGATGAGAAAAAAGAGTCATTGTCTATGCTGAATAAATGAATGGTGTCAGATGTGTTTAGGGTAGAAAAGAATATAAACCCAGAAAAATCAAAGAGAAATGTGACAACTTGTGATGAAACAAAAAGCGATTAAATGTTGTTTGCAAAGTGTTCATTATTGGTCTTAGTGAATCATAGGCACCGCTAATCTGTAAATTTGTCCAAGGATGCTTATATTCATGACAGTTATAGGAAAAGTAATTTGGTCATGATGATTGCTTTCTAAATAGGAATTTGAAGTCTTACTATTTTCAAGTAATTTACAGCTATGTATTAAAATATAAAAATTGAATATTCAATATAATTTCATTAGGAAGCCAATCCCATAAAAATGAAGATATCAGTGTGTGCTGTGCATGCATGTACTCCCATGTGTATGGTAAATAACACCATTCAGAGTATCAGAGTTCAATTCCTTCTGATAGTCTGCCCATGCTGAGTTCCACTGCATTGAAATATGAGAGTAGAGCCATCCCCACTGACTTAGAGACCCTTTATATATGAAGAATAGCTGATTACAGAAGAAACAACATTTGTATATTTTATAGGTCATTAGAACACCTTTTAGTTTATGTATGTAGTGATATGCTCAGATACTCCCTTATTTTAAGCTAAATTACTGAGATAAGAAAAATTATTGGTTCTGGCTATTACAAATAATGCTGATATGAACATAGCTGAGCAAGTGCCCTTGTGGTATATGATTGAGCATTCCTTGGGTATATGCCCAAGAGTGGTATAGCTGGATCTTGGGGAAGATTGATTCCCAATTTTCTAAGAAAGCGCCATATTGATTTCCACAGTGGCTGTACCAGCTTGCATTCCCACCAGCAGTGGAGGAGAGTTCCCCTAGCTCCACATCCTCTCCAGCACAAGGTGGAGAGGTGGATGAGATCTACATGAACAGTATGGACGTGAGTGGGGGTGATGAGGGGCAAGGGGCGAGGGAAAGAGAACTTGGGGGAGCGGGAGATCCCAACTGGATCAAGAATAGAGAGGGAACACAGGAATGTTCATGATAAATGAAGACCACATGAGAATAGGAAGAAGCAAAGTGCTGGAGAGGCCCACAGAAATCCACAAAGATGCCCCCACAATAGACTGCTGGCAATCGTCGAGAAATAGCCCAATCTGACCTACCCTGGTGATAGGATGGCCAAACACCCTAAATGTCGTGCTAGAAACCCCATCCAGTGACTGAGGGAACTAAATGCAGATATCCACGGTCAGGCCCCGGGTGGAGCTCCAGAGTCCAATTGGCGAGAAGGAGGAGGGTTTATGTGAGCAAGAGTTGTTGGGACCAGGGATGGATGGAATACAGGGACAAGTGGCCAAACGAATGGAAACACATGAACTGTGAACCAATGGCTGAGGGGCTCCCAACTGGATCAGGCCCTCTGAATGGGTGAGACAGTTGATTGACTTGATCTGTTTAGGAGGCATCCAGGCAGTTGGACCGGGTCCTGTGCTCAGTGCATGAATTGGCTGTTTGAAACCTGGGGCTTAGTAGAGACCCTTGGCTCAGCCTGGGAGGAGGGGACTAGACCTGCCTGGGCTGAGTCCACCAGGTTGATCTTAATCCTCTGGGGAGTCTTTGCCCTGGAGGAGATGGAGATGGGGGGTGGGCCGGGGAGAGGGGGGCAGGGCGGGAGGAGGGAGAACAGGGGAATCTATGGCTGATATGTAAAGTTGAATTATATTGTAAAATAAAATAAAATAAATTCAAAAAAAACAAAAACAAAAAAATAAAAAAAGAAAAAAAAGAAAAATTATTGGAGTCTACTAGTTCAACTTATTGTTTTTGTTGCATGGAATACATAGGTTTAAATGTCAGGGTCATTTGTGGAAATGGAGAGGACAATGACATTGAGAATAAAGGCAAAAAAGTTTGAAGAATTAACAAAGTAAAAAATTTCAGCAAATAAAATTATGCACTGTCACTTTTGAAGTCATGTAATGTATAGTGTAAATGTGAGGAATTGTGTACTGACTGCTTCAAGTATCAAAAAAAAAGCAAAAACTAAATTTAGAAATTTTAGAGATTAGTAAGATAGGATAAATGTGAGTGTTTAAAGCAGAAATTGGCCCTATGTCCCAACTGCATTTTTAAAGATGGGACATAAAGTAAAAATTTCTAAATGGTTGCCTTTTTTGTTTGGCTTTTAATTTACTAGTATTTGAAAGTGTGTGCTTTGGTGTTGTAGTAAGCCATACAACAACAACAAAGTCAATTTTCCTTCTTTCAGTAACTATCTGGGTATCTTTAAGAAAATGAGTTTCATATTTAAAGATGGAGTCTTCTGTACATTTCTAAGAAAAGAGAAATCAGAAATTGCTCTTGAAGCACAATTTAAATACATGAACTTTCCCTTGACATTGATGAGTATACAGCTTAAGTCAATCAGTCTACTTGAGCTGTGACTGTGTAAGATAACTTCAGTGGTCCTATGAAATACAGGTAGGGTTTTACAAAGGACAGACATGGTGATGGACTTTGAATTTTGTAAAAATGATACTGACTGGACTTAGAGTTATTAAAATATTAATCAGATTTGGAAGAAAAGAATAGTGTTTTAGGGTCTTAGAAGTCTGATAGACCAGCAAGATGGTTCAGTGAGTGAAAAAAGAAGTTGCCATACACTCCTGAAAACCTGAGTTCAGGACCTAGAACTCAAAAGTGGAAAGAGTAGCTGGATTTATGTTGAGGTCTTTGATCCACTTGGACTTAAGTTTTGTGCACGGTGATAGATATGGATCTATTTGCAGCCTTCTGCACGTTGATATCCAGTTATGCCAGCACCATTTGTTGAAG
>CABHPR010141971.1:7502-23952 GCA_902168415.1 Peromyscus melanophrys
TGTGTGTGTGTGTGTGTGTGTGTGTGTGTGTGTGTGTGTGTGTGTGTGTCTTGAGAAGCAGAGGCAGGAGGATAACTCGTTGAGTTCAAGACCAGCCTGGTCTATATAGCAATGCCAGGCCAACTAGGGCTATACAGAAATAAACAAATAAGTAAGTAAATAAATGCACATACTGTCTATTGAGTTTTAGTGATGCTAACAGCTTTATTTAACAAACACTGGGGGACTACTATGTGCAAAGCACTATGCTAGGTGCCATGAAAGATACAAAGGTGAAAAAGACATAGACCCTGCCCACAAGGAGCGTATAATCTAATAAGGAAGACAGACATATACACACATAACTACAATACAAGGCAGTAAACAAGAGTAGGCAAGTGCTGAGTGTGGCCTGAGTGTAATATTTAGCCTTAAGGTTCCGATTTGAAACACTAGTGAAGTGTTAGCTGCTTTGAAAATCCCATCTCAGGATTAACATAATAGGTGTTTAAATGGTCCTACCCAAGCAGCTGCAGTCAAGAGAGTAGGCCTGGTGGAAGGGCTGCTTGAAAGCACGGTCACACCTACACACATGGGCAGACACAAGTATGTAGGAACAGTTAGAAAGAACTGTGTGTGTGTGTGTGTGTGTGTGTGTGTGTGTGTGTAAGTGTGTGTGTGTGTATATACATCTGTCCTTTGGTTAATGGCTATAGCTACTGTTTTAAACAATATAATTTTATATAAAAAGGAATTTGTATAATCCCAGAAAAATCAATTTAAGGATTAGAATTAATTTAAGAAAGAATCCTGCCATAGGCAATTTTATTTACTAATTGAGTCTTTAAATATCTATAAAGCTCTGGAGCAATTAAATGGTTAGACATCTAAGTATTGCTGAGTAAAAACCTCTTACATAAGTTTAGCCTTCTGAAGGAAATGGTCACATACCTGATACAACACTATTCTAATAGCAATAAGAAGGCCTTGAAGAGATTTAAGGAAAATAATCTTTAATAGTTCAATGCAAATGGAATACACGCTGATTAAATACAATTCAGTGTTCTTTGAAAAGATCTCAGTGACAGCGTTTGGTACCAGTTAAGGCCAGCAAACCAGAAGTGAGGAAAATATTGTATCATCTTTCACTGATTTCATGAACCATTGCTTAGGGCTATGCAACCCAATCTTTTCTTTCAAAATGTCATTTGTTGGTATTGATGAGATGTGATTTATAAATTCTGATTTGTTTTTAGCTCACAGGCTAGGAACAGCTGCTGACCACTTCCTCTTGACAGTACTGTCTGAAATAACTGGCAAAACAGAAGCACATTTCCTGGCTGCTTTCCTACTTCCTGAATGGTCCGCTGCTTAGCCTGTTTCCTTCAGTGTGTCACTGTGGTCCTGGATTCTCTGCTGCTTTCTCTCAAGGAAACGAGCCCGTGCATCTGAGATAGATTTGTCATCATTTCTTCTTTGCATTTTCTTTAGAACTTCTTTTGATATTCCATCTGAAAACAGTGCAAAGATAAACCCGATTTTCAACATGAAGAAAAGCGCTAGGAAAAGGCACTTGTATAGCAAAAGCGGAGGTGGACACAGGAAAATGCCTAGGAGCACCACAGCCAGCTTAGCCTAGAGTACACAGCAGCAAACAAAGGCCCTGTCTCAAGTAAGCACCAGTAACTGGGGTTGTTCTCTGACCTCACATGTACATGTTCACACATGAACACACATATCATACATACACAAATTTTCTTTAAAGAAAAAAGATTAACAAGGGAATCGAATGTTGTCTAATCAAAAGTCTGGCTGAAGGAGCACACAGATGGGGATACTGAGCTCAATGGTACAATGTATACTTCACACCAACGAGGCTCTAGGACTACCGCTACAATAACACAAAGTACGTGAGCCAGCAGGGAAAGGCGCTTCCTGCCAACCCTGCGAACCTGAATTTGATTACTAGGACCCACGTGATAGGAGAAAGCTAACTCCAACAAGTTGTCCTCTGCCTAAACTTATATACAAAACACAGAAATAAATAAATGTAATGGATAACAATAACAAAAAGATTCATGAAGGCCAAGCAGTCAGAAAAACAACCCTAATTCAAGCATATAGGACAGTATTATAATACTGCAATAAAACACCTAATGATCACCATATTTAAAAACCTTTTGATGAGCCAGGCATAGTGGTGCATGCACTTGGTGATGCCAGCACTTGGGAGTCAGCAGTCAGTAGATCTCTGAATTCCAGGCCAGCTAGGTCTACATGGCAATTGTCCAGTCAGCCAGTTATATGGTGAAGCGCTATCTTGACAAGAAACCCTTCTGTGACTTCCTGAGCAACGTTTCTACCATCTATTTCCCAGGGATGTTGAATATAATATGATTCATCATTCTGCCTCAAAAAGCTGTATCAAAAAGCTTTTAATGTATGTGAGCTAATTGTGTTTTATACTCTAGTTCATCACCACAACTGTTTATATCTTCCATCTGTAGTCCTAACTGTTCAGAAAACCTGTCAAAAAAGTGGAAGTTCTGAGGTAATAAGTCACAAAATTTGATAAAATAAGAAAACAAAAACAAAATTTAAAAAAGTGGCCAGGCAGTGGTGGTGCACACCTTTAATCCCAGTACTCAGGAGGTAAAGGCAAGCAGAATTGAGTTCAAGGCCAGCCTGATCTACAGAGTAAGTTCCTCAACAGCCAGGACTACACAGAAAAACACTGTCAAACAAAACAAAACCAAATAAAGCAAAAAACACTGGGAAAAGGTGGTTTCATAGTTAAGAGAACACCTATAATCCCAGCATTTAGGATGCTGAGGCAAAAGGATTACCACAACTTTGAGGCCACTCTGGTCTACAAAGTAAACCCCTTCTCGGAAAAATAGTAGAACAAATGATTCACTCACCCTTTAGCTGTTTCACATTTTCCTTATTTGTCCATTTTCTTCTGGCATCTTCTCTCATTTCACGTCTAGCCACACTGCTCAAATCATGTGCATTAAGTTCATGCAACTTGGGTAGTAAGTCTCTCACCCATTCATAACGGATTGGACATACAATTCTTGCATAGACTTTGGTGGTAACTAATACTTCATGAAAAATAATCCATTCAAGTTTGGTTTCCTGTTCATGAAGCTATAAATAAATATAAGGCTTAAATGAATATAAAAATTTCATTTAAGGATAACTATTAGTGATCAGCCCTATTCTACATTAGAGCAAGAAAATAAGGAAAGCCAGGACTACAGAGACCCTGTCTCCAAAATAACAAGAAGAAAATCACCTGAAACCCTCTGAATGCCTATTTTGTTCCATAAAACAGAAGTCATATGCCAACTAATACCCTTAAGCTCTACATAATATAGATATGTAAAAATCTGGAAAGGAAAACTAGAAGATACTGGTATGTTAGTACTACACTCTTGTAAATGCCTATCTTTTATTAAACGTTAGATGCACTAGGGCTGGCAAGATGGCTCACTTGATCAGAGTTCAATCCCCAGGACCCACATGGTAGAAGGAGAAAACTGACTCCTGCACGTTCTTCTCTGGCAATCACATGTGTATACCTCTCCACACTCCCCCAAAATGTATTTTTAAAAAAAAAAAAAGGTACTCTAAGGGCTGGGATGTAAAGTCCCTGCCTTGCATGTGTAACGTCCCGGGCACTGCAAGAGAAAACAAAACAAAAACAACCCCAAAGGCATTTGTTGCAAGGCAAGGTGGTGTGAGCCTGAACTCTCACCACTTAAGAGGAAGAGGCAAAAGGAGCTTGAGTCCAGCCTGGGCTACACTGAGACCCTATCTCAAGAAATAAAAAATAAAAAGTACTTACTGCTGAAGAAGGATGAATATGAACTGGACTTCCACGTCCATCCATTGTGCAAAACGTTCTACCAACAGATCTATACACAGAAAAAACAAAGGATAAAGACCAAAATAGCAAGGCAATAAGGTAGCTGATACACTATGTTTTACTACTCAAACAAGGAGAAATTTACCAGGGAAGAGGAATCACTTTAAGTAACAAACAGTAATGTCACAAGAGCTGGTTTAAAGGAGCCATTTAAACACTTGCCCATCCTCAAATTATATGTTCTCCTAATGAATATCTATACAGTAAGAATATCTTTTTTCAGCACAATTCTAAAGAAAGGAAGCTGTTCTGACAGAAGAGATTTAACTGGTGGGTTTATACTTCATATCTTTAAAAATATATATTAATGTGTATGGGCGGGGGTGCATGCAGGCTTTGCCATATGTGGGGACCAGAGGACAACCTTGGAGTCAGTTCTCCTTCTATCTTTATTTCAGTTCTGGGGTTCACACTGAGCTCATCAGGTTTGCAGGGCAAGCACCTTTACCCACTGAACCATTTTACCAGCCCTACAATTATACTTTTATGCTAAAGTAACTTCAGCATGTTAGCCCATCTCACATTTCTCCAGTAATTTTATATGTATGTGCTTGTACCCATGCATGTAAAAAGGAAGGCCAGAGGTCAGTGTGCGGTATCTTCCTTTATAGCTGTCCACTTTGTCTTTTAAGACAAGAATCTCTCTCTGAACCTGAATCTCGTTCTAAAATAAACTAAATTTACAGAAAATTACAAAGTAAAGGACAAAACAATTTTACTGGAAGCACTGACAGTAAGTTGCCAACCCAATACCTCACCCATTATTACCAAATGCTTGCCATTCTCCTTCCTAGTTACGATACACCCACCAGACAGAAAATTAACACTGATGCACTGCTAACATCAAACCCTAAGACCCTGCTGAAGTATAACCAATACAATGCTAATAATATCTTTTAAAGCAAAAAGACTCAGTTTAGAATCAGAACCACCTTTATTTTTCATATCCTTCACACTGGAACACTTGCTCATTCTCTTGACTTTCATAGTGGTATCATTGTCCCCAGGCTCTCTCAGATGACAGTGCCAGGAGAAGAGGCATAAGCCACTGTGCCTGCCAACTTTGAAAATTGCTAACTCCTTTCAACATCAGCCTTGCGGTATTTACTTATGTGATCCATTTTCAGTTACTGAATGGATTTCCCATCACCAATGCTGCTACTTTCCTTACAAAGATACCCTTACTTCTCCCCATTTTTTTTCTTTTTGAGACAGTGTTTCTTTGCGTACTCTGGCTGTCCTAGAACTCACTCTGTAGACCAGCCTGGTTCTGCCTCCCAAGTGCTGGGATTAAAGACATGCACCAACTACCTCCCAGCCTACTTCTTCCCATCTTAATTAAGCCCTGATCTCCATATCTAAGCTTCCCCAGGGATACCATTCTGTCTTGTTTGGCTCTTGCATTCTACTCTACTTGAGGCCAAGAAACTACCAAAAACCCTTGTCATTTGCTTTAGGTGCTGATAGATCTGCCTGACATGTACTCTCTTCTTATCCTGCCTGGACTCCAGTACCCCAATTTGAATCACAGTAGTTCCCTGTGTACAGATGGCAATTATGAAAAGATTTCTTAGAATTGTTATCATCATCATAGATCTGTACCAAACCTTCACTCTTTAAATATTTTAGCACTGCAGTTGGATACAGTAGTGTTTACGAACTCTCTCAAGCATAATGCTCACCTTCGAGCAACGTTTTTGAAGTAGCCTGCACAAAGACATCTTCGTAGTACTTCATGTTTAGGGCCTTCAAAAGTCTCTCTTGGGAAATCACTTTGCTGTAGAAAGAATATGTATTCAGGACAAAATTCACAGGACAATTCAATCTAATCTTTTTTCAAAGTCCACATTCCTAAAGACTTCTGGGTAATATGTTGTAAGAAGGATTAGATTCAGCCTTGCACCCAAAATAGTCACAAGACACAAAGAAAATACAAAATAATTGACAGAATGCTATGTATCAGGTAACAACAAAGGACAGTGACCCAAGAGACATACCAATAAGAGCTTCATCCTAGTCTTGAGAAAAAGTTCTGACTATGGCATACGAAAACAATGCAAATGGAAGTCAGAGAACTCCAGGAAACACAGGGGTCTGAAAAGACCAAAGTGGCTGGAATTTACAGGAAAGAGTAAGTTCAGGAGAGATGTTCAAAAACAACACCGAAGATCTGCAGAAAGAAATTAAGTACCTGCCCAAGAAAATAACCTCCTAGAAAGATAAGACTGCTTGGTATCTCACAGGGCTAAGAAAGGTGCTGTAAAACAAAACAAAAAACCTTTCAAGTCCTGGTTTTGGACAGAGTACCTAGAAGGGGATTACCTTTAATCCCAGCACTTGGGAGACAGAGGTAGCTCTAAGATATATATGGAGTTCCAAGCCAGCCAGTGCTACACAGTCAGTCAGACAGACAGACTGACAGACAGATAGACAGACACACACATACACACATACACACATACACACATACACACACACACACACACACACACAAAGCACATAAAATAGGATGAAACTTTGGGAGGAGTATATATTATTTTAGAAATATTTATTTTAAATTATGTAAATGTGTATGTCCATGTGAGTATGTGCGAGTGAGTATAGGAAGGAGGTCAGAGGCATCAGATTCCTGGGAGCTGGAATTACAGGCAGTTATGAATCCCCTGATGTGGGTATTGGGAACTCTTCTGCAAAAGCAGTATGTGATCTGGACCATTGTACAGTCCGTCCAGCACTATTACCCTTTCTTCTTTCTTTTCTTTTTAGACAGGTTCTATTAAGCCCTGGCTAGCCTGGAAGCATAGACTAGGCTGTCCTCAACTAACAGAGATCCATCCACTGCTTCTGCCTTGAGGGTGCTGGAATTAAAGGTATGTACCACCAAGCCCAGCCCAGGCGTATTGTCCTGACTGTAGTAATGATTTAACAGGTATGTGTAGATGTCAAAACTCAGCAAACTGGATACTTTTTGTTAAGTGTTTAACTTTTTTTACATTTGCTTGGTGAGTGGACAAGTGGACATGCTCATGCCAAAGCACAAATATGTGTGGAGGTCAGAGGACAGACAACTTCTGGGAGTTGCTTCTTTCCTTCCAACAGAGAATTCCTGAGGTCAGACTTGAGTCGTTAGATTTGGTGGCTTACACCCCGACCTGCTGAGTTCTCACCAGCCTAACATGTGAAGCTTAGTATGTGTCAATTATTCTTCAGTACAAATTATCTAAATTCAATACTTTCATTTCTGCAGAGAGCCCTCCTTACCACTATTGGGATCCACTGGGTCAGAGAGATGGCTGTACAAAGCAGCATGCAGAAGGTGGCTAACTAGAAAAGGTAGCAGAAATGTAACTATACTTCATGAAAATTCAGTATGACACAGACAGGCTTAAAATGCCAGTCGAGAAAACAAAACAATCCGAACTACAGTGCTCACCTGTTTAAGTTTCCTGATCAGCTCCCGAAGCTGAGCTTCCACACGAAATGCAGAGAATAAGCACCGCCAGTGAATCCAGTGCTTTTGGCACCATGACGCTGGAGCTCCACTGCAACACAAAAATACCGGTGTCTTGAAAATACCTTCTATAAATGAAAGACAAAAAGAAGTCCTCATTTCCTTTACGAAAAATGGAAACCAGTCATAGGTGGTGTCGGGGTTAGGGTAGCTGTAACCTCAGCACTTGGGAGGTAAAGGCAGACGGTTCAGGAGTTCAAGGTCATCTACTGTACAGCAAGTCTGCGGCCAGCCTAGGCTATAGGAGACCATCTCAAAAAAGCAAGCCAGCAACCAAACAACAGCAACCCACCCCCAAAGGAAACCTATAAGCAAAAGAAGAGATCTGGACAAGCACTAAAAAGAGCATTTTAGAAAATCTGACAAAAATTATCAGGAGCCGGAGAGATGGCTCATCAGTTAAGAGCACTTGTTGCTCCTCACTTAATCTGGGTTTGGTTCCCAGCATCCACATGGTGGCTCACAACCATCAGTAACTCCAGTTCCAGGGGATCCTACTCCTTCTTTAGTTTCCATGGGCACCAGGCATGCCTGTGGTACACATACATACAAGCAGGCTAAACACTCACATACCTAAAATAAATCTTCTTAAAGAAATAAAGATTGTCAGGCCCCCTGACTAAATTTTAAAAAGTAATTTGTAAATGGGTTTCTTTTTACATCTATGAATTAACAAATATCTAATCATCATTTAATCTAAGTATCTACATAAAAACAAAATTCTGGAAAAATCATTTTCAGGAAGGATTTAAGGAAAGAGGTAAACCACTATTTACAATAAACGGTTACTAAATGACATGACAGCCTCCTGACAATCTAACTGATGTTAAAAATACTTTGAGGTCAGTTATCCCATTGATCCTTAATGTCTAAGATCATATACAGTAAGTATGTAATGGAGCTGCAGATCAGAGTGACATTTTCCAGTATGAAAAGACCAGCTCACATACCTTGATTTGCACTGTTCAAAAATGACAGCTAAAGTTGCAAAGTCATTAAATCCTCCAGCTTTTGCTGCCAATTCTCGATGTCTCTGTTCTGCTTCCTTCTGGTACTCTGGATCAACTAAAAGGCAAATCAAGAGACAGTTTAGTTCCACATTAAATCAAGTGCCTACATTCACTCTGCTTTCCTTTTCACCACGTTCAACAAAATCTGCCTCACTCTCGGGGGAGAATTAAATTAGCTCATCTTAGTGAGTCCAGCAAGTTTCTTCCATAAGTCTTGTGATCATCCCATGTCCCGTCCCCCTCCCCACATTGTTGGCAAGATAGAATATCTCCCTCCACAGCTCAGGATGACTTGGAATTTGGAATTTTCAATTCACCATGGCCTTGAAATTCTCTTGCCCTTGCCTTCCAAGCACTGGGTGGTACAGAACAGTACCACCACACATAGCTATTTTTCTTCTTTTAAACACATGCTGGAGATTTACAATAGTCAACATTACTTCTCTCAATTCAATTGTCTTTAAAATAGTATCTGGAATTTACTCTTCTAAAAAAATGCATTGTGTAAGAGTAGCCCATAGTTAAAAGGGATATAAGGTAAAAGTTCCATGTCCACAGTTTGTCACATAAACAGTCTGCAAGGCTAACCATTATTATAGATGGTCCCCAACTCAGAATAATCTAACTTTATAATGGTGTAAAAGCAATATACTTTACATTCAGTTTTCTTTTTTAATCTTTCCCCAACATTCAGCACAACAATCACTCCCAAAGCTAGTACCACACTGAGCTTCTGCTCCCAGGCAGCCATGCAATTATAAAGATAAATAAGATAAATAAGAGAATCTCCATAGTACACCATGCAGCTTTGTACAGTAGGTTACAAATTTTTACATCAATTTTGGATGAATTTAATCAGGATGTACCCCATCATAAATCAAGGAACATCTGTAGTAAGTTTGTACTCTACCAGGTATTCTCCACTTTTCTCCTTTCCCAGGGATCAAAACAGCTCAAGAATCAGCAGGATGCTCAACAGGTAGAAGTGCTGGCCTCACAAACCTGATGACCTGAGTTCAATCCCCAGAATCCATGTAAAGGTAGGAGAGAACTGACTATACAGTTTTGTCTTTTGACCTCTACATACAATGCCATGGCAAACATGTACATCATACAGATACAAAAAGTGACCAAACATTGCCTAAACGTATAAAGAACTTGCACAATTTAACTAGACATTTTATAACCAATTCAAATTAAGAGGGTAATTAAACAGGGCCTCCATATACATTAAGCTTCCCTATTACAAGTATTCCCTAATTATAATAATGTGTAACAGATATACAGAAAACCACTTACGCTGCAAATGTACACCCCAAGAGGTAGTCATAAACACAGTGTAACAATGTACTCAAACAGATCAATAATTACAAGCACCAGAGAAGCCTAATCACATAATACTCTCCACTTTCCTCAGAAGGGTAACCATAGCCTGACTTCTAACTCCACAGATGAGTCTTGCATGTTTCTAAACTTTGAAAACACGTTTTTACATTTATTTTGTGTGCATGAGCATGCCACAGCATCCAGTATGGAGGTTAGAAGACAACTTACAGGAATCAGTTTTCTCCTTCCATCATATGGGTCCCAGTAATGAAACTCCAGTCGTCCATCTTAGTAGCAGGCATTACCCACTGGCCCATCTCATCAGCCTTGTTTCTAACCTTTATATGAATGGGATCACACAGTATACACTTGATGCATTTAGTTGCTTTTGCACAACATAAAGTTTTTGAGATTTATCTTTTACTTACTTTGATCCTATTTCTCCTGAATCCATTTCAAGACTGACATGCTCTATGGCCAAATTCTCCATTCGGCACTTTATCAGATTAATCCTTATTCTGCATGGCCTAATTTTTCTGTTCATTGTAAGCAACCCTGTAACCCTTCAGCTGGCCTGCTATGGTCATTTACACACTGGCTCAGTATCTTACACAAACAGCAGCTTCATTTTGCAAGTTCAAAGTCAGTCCTGTCTATATAGGAACTTTTAAACCAACTCAGGCTACACAGACCTGTCTCAAAAAAAACAAAACAAACAGTGCTGGGAAGAGCAGTGGTAAAGTGCTTGCCAAGCATGAGGACGGAAGTTGATCCTCAGGACCCATATAATGAAAATAAAATTTAAAGATTTAAAAATCCAAATGTGGTAGTCTCTACTTGAAATGGTAGCACTGGGGAGGCAGAGTCAAGTGGACTTTTGAGATTAACTAGTCAGTCAGCCTAGCTTACTTGGCAAGTTGCAGGCTGTGAGAAATCTTTTATTTTTTTTTTGAGACAAGGTCTCTCTACATAGCCCTGGCTATCCTAGAACACACTAAGTAGACCAGGCTGTCCTGGAACTCACAGAGATCTGCCTGCCTCTGCCCCACCCAATGTTGGAATTAAAGGAACTCACCACCACACCCTACCCAGGGAGAAATCTTATCTCAAAAAAAAAAAAAAAAAAAAAAACAATGATGATGCTTGAAGAATGGCACCTGAAGTCCTCTGGCCTCCATACCCAAACACACCTGCACATATACAAACACACAGACAAACACAGAGTCAAAGGAAAGGCAAAAACAAAGGCCAGGTATGGTGGCACATACCTATAATTCCAGCTCTCCAGGAGGAAAAGGCAGGTGAATCTCTGTGAGAGCAAGGACAGCCTGGTCTACTTAGCAAGTTTCAGGCCAGCTATGGCTACACAGTAAGACTCTGTCTAATCTCTTGAGTAATTTACTAAATACACACATGAAAAATATCCACTATTTACCAGGCCTGGTAGTTCACGCCTTTAATCCCAGTACTTGAGAGGCAGACAAATCTCTGAGTTGGAGCATTCCAGGCCAGTGGGGGCTACTCAGTGAGACCCCGTTTCAAAAACAAAAACCTCATTATTAGCCATGACAAAACCGGAGAGTGAGAACAAAGCTACTACATCCAGCTTGTTGCTTAATCATAAACTTGTTCACTAGCACAACAATTTCTTTCCCAGGTGTTTTTTTGTTTGTTTGTTTTTTTAAGTTAAGCTAAATAAAAATGTACACAAGGTGCACAGAATTTACTCAGGCCGGGCATGGTGGCACACCCCTTTTTATCTCAGCACTCAGCCTAGTCTACAAAGTGAGTTCCAGGATACCCAGACTGTTATACCAAGAAACCCCGTCTCGAAAAGCAAACAAAAAAAAGAGAATTTACTCAGGAGACTGTATTTGAAATATTTTACTCATAAACAGCACTAAACAAGAATAATACACATGTTCATGGACAAGATAATACATAACTGTTTGTTCATACAGTGGAAACTACTCAACAAGTCAAAATACAGATACATAAAATAATACAGATGAATTTCACATGGAGTATGTTCACCAAAAGTCAAACACACACTCAAAACTGTATACTTTATATTTCTATTTGTAATTTCAAAAAAAGCAAAACTAACATTTAAAAAAAATTCCTGCTGGGCAGTGGTGGTGTGTGCCTTTATTCCCAGCACTCAGAAGGCAGAGGCAGGAAGATCTCTGTGAATTCGAGGCCAGCCTGGTCTACAGAGTTCCAGGTCAGCTGAGTTTACACGGGGAAACCCTGTCTCAAAAAACAAAAATAAGCTCGACGGTGGTGGCGCACGCCTTTAGTCCCAGTACTCGGGAGGCAGAGGCAGGTGGATCTCTGTGAGTTCGAGGCCAGCCTGGTCTACAAAGTGAGTTCCGGGACAAGCTCCAAAGCTCCAGAGAACCCCTGTCTTGAAAAACCAAAAATAATAATAATAATTAAATAAAATAATAAAAATAAAAAATTAATAAAAAACCAACTTGGAGTCAGGCTGTGATGGTGCACACCTTTAATCCCAGCACTCAGGAGGCAGGGGCAGGCAGATCTCTTGTGAGTTCAAGGACAGCCTGGTCTACAGAGTGAGTTCTAGGACAGCCAAGACTACACAGAGAAATTCTATCTTGAAAAACTAAAACAAACCAAAAAATATTTTTGCATGTTGGAGAGTGGGTCTCTCTCTCTCTCTCTTTCTGTCTCTCTCTCTCTCTGTCTCTGTCTCTCTCTGTCTCTCTCTGTCTCTCTCTCTCTGTCTCTCTCTCTCTCTCTCTCTCTCTCTCACACACACACACACACACACACACACACACACACACACACACACGGTCATAAATTCACTATATAACCCAGGATGGCCTCAAACTCTCAAAGGTCCTCCTGTGTTATCTTATAAAGTGCTGGGTTTACAGGCATTCACACTATACCTGGCTCTCTGGTTTTATAAATAAAAACATGGGAGTCTGAGAAAGCTAAGCTCATAGTCAGATACTTAGGTAATAGGACAGTCAGAACACTCAAACCTGACTTCCACTTCATACTCTCCAGTAATTTGGGGAGTATCTTTAGCCTTGATACTCCCTAATGAAAGCCAATCAACATTATTGCACATACTATTTTACTGGAAAAGGGGTTGCAACTGGGTATACTATGAGAATTAAAATTTTGTGAAAAAAAATTTAGTACATTTAAAAAATTTATTTTGTGTTTATGCATGCTCATTTGCCAAGGAATGTATGTGGTAGTCAGAGAACAACTTAAGAAAGTTAATTTTCTCCTTCCATCATATTCTGAATTCTGAGGAACTCATGACATCAAGACTGGAGAGATGTGGCTCAACAGTTAAGATAATTAGCTATTCTCAGAAGCCACATGGTAGCTCACAAGTGTCTGTAATTCCAGTCCCAGAGGATCCAAACCCCTCTTCTGGCCTCAGTAGGCACTAAGGAAGCACATGGTGCAAAGATATACATGCAGACAAAACACCCATACACATAAAAATGAATTAGAAACAGAAAAAAAAAACAAAGACCCAGGACATTAGATTTGGCAGCAAGTGCCTTTACTCAATGAACTGTCTTGCAGGCCCAAGAATCAAAATTTTGACAGCTAAAATTGAAGTCTATTTGGGGTAAGCAGCAAACTGATTCAATAACACAGAAAAAGGAATCTACCATTATAATCATGGCAATGATAAATCAGTCTGGACCCAACAATCCTAACTCACAAAAGGAAAGGCCAGTGGGGTGCACCATCTATTGTTATAGTCTTAGCTGTTGACAAGGTCTGGTGACTACCCTGAAGCTCCTTATGGAAAAAAAGTTACTTCTCCAGATAAAAACAAAGCCAACACACGTTAAACTGTCTCATACTGACATGCTAAGAAACAAGAAAAGGAAAAAAATAAAAATAAAAATGGAAACCTAAATAAAAAAATTTTTTTAAAAAAAGAAAGAAAAGAAAAAGAAATACTCTAAGGATAAAGGGCTGAACTACCTGTTCTTTTCATTCTAAGAAAATAAGTTAATATATCACTAATTTACCACAAAAGAACAAAGGTTCACCTTATTATCTAGATTTATACGTAAAGGGAAATTAACTTTTAGCTAGGAACTCTATATACTCCCTATTCCAAACAACTAAGTTAAAGGATAACAAAACATAAAACCACTTGTCCTGTTTCCTGTCCCACAGCTACATGATAAACCCCTAAATGGCTCTGTGAATGACTGGATACCAAAGTCAACAGCCAGACATCATGTGCACCACAGTGAGAATCGGAACCCTGGAAGACGGCAGTTCTCCTCACCTGATTACCAGATCACACTACAATCAGTTAATGGATTTCAACTGACTCTACAGTTCATGTGGAGAGAAAAGACCGAAAACAGCAGGGCAATGCTGAAGGGGAAGAACAAAGTCAGGGACAGCCTGTTGAAGCAAATGCATACCCAACCACTGTATGACAACATTAGGAGAAAATCTAGATGGCCACAGTATGGCAATGACCTCACTGATGCAGCACCAAAAGCAAGAGTCACAAAAGAAAACAGTTATATTAGACTTCATTAAAATCAAAATCTTCTGTATGCCAAAGGCAAGGCCAAAACAACGAAAAGATAAATCAAAGAAAATACTTAAAAGCTGGGCAGTAGTGGCACATGCCTTTAATCCAACACTTGGGAGGTTGAGGCAGGAGGATCTCTGTGAGTTTGAGGCTAGCCTGGTCTACAGAGTGAGTTCCAGGACAGCCAGGGCTATATAGAGAAACCCTGTCTCAGAAAAATGAGGAAAAAAAAAAAAAAGAAAGAAAGAAAAGACTTAATAAAATATATACTGGGGTAGATGTGGTAGCACACACCTTTAATCCCAGCACTCAAGAGGCAGAAGCAGGCAAATCTCTGAGTTCAAGTCAAGCCTGGTCTACATAGTGAGTTCCAGGACAGCCAGGGCTACATAGAGATACCATGCCTCAAAAATCCAAAACAAACAAGCAAAACTGGATAGTGATATTATTGTAACTTGTTTGTTTGTTTGTTTTGTTTTTCCAGACAGGGTTTCTCTGTGTATCCCAGGCTGTTTGGGCGGGACCTCAGAGATTCACCTGGCCTGCCTCTGCCTCCAAGCACTGGTTTTAAAGGCATGTGCCCCTACTGCCTGGCTGCAATTTTTTTGTTATAGCCAAAACATGAAAAAGTAACCATTCCCTTTAATAAGTGGGTGAACAAACTCCATATAATAGAATGGAATACAATTTAGAAATAAAAAGAAATGAGCTATCATACCACAAAAACAAAAACAAAACAAAAAAAACATGGAGAAATCTTAAATGTTAAATACAGAAGTCCATCGGAAAATGCTACATACTATATGATCACAAACACAAGGCATTCTGGAAATGGCAAAACAATAAAGGCAGTAAAAAGATCAACTGCCAGGTGGGTTGGTTTATTTTGTGTGTATGTGTGACAATGAGTATGAGCGTGTGCACCTGGACACAAGGGACAACCTGAAGGGAAGGATGTAGGATGAATAAATGGAGAGTAGGGGATGTTTAGGATTCTGTAATGGCAGACATAGGCTATTGGATATGTGTAAAAAACCTATAGAATATGCAATTAAATGAGTGATTCTTTTACTTAGTAATCTACCAATACTGATGCATAAACAGCAGCAAACATACTTCACAAATAAAAGATGTTAGTAACTGGGAAAACTGTGTGGCTGAGGGGATGAGTGTGGTGGTATTGTGTTCCCCAAAATATTGTGTATCCTAATAAACTCATCTGGGGTCAGAGACAGAACAGCCACTAGATACAAAGGCTAGAAAATGGTGGCACTCACACCTTTAATCCTAGCACTCCAGAGGTAGAAATCCCTCTGGATCTCTGTGAGTTCAAGGCCACACTGGAAACGGTCAGGCATGGTGACACAGGCCTTTAATCCCAAGAAGTGAGCCTTTAATCTCAGGGAGTGGTAGTAGAAAGCAGAAAGGTATATAAGGCGTGAGGACCAGAAACTAGAAGCATTTGGCTGGTTAAGCTTTTAGGCTTTGAGCAGCACAGTTCAACTGAGAGCCGTTCGGATATGAGGACACAGAGGCTTCCAGTCTGAGAAAACAAGATCAGCTGAGAAGTTGGCCAGGTGAGGTTAGCTGTGGTTTGTTCTGTCTCTCTGATCTTCCAGTGTTCACCCCAATACTTGGCTCCGGGTTTGTTTTATTAATAAAGACTCTTTAAGATTCCTGCTACAGATGAGAACTGTTTAAACTTACTTATTTTTCTATGAACATAAAACTTTTCTAAAGAAAACAGTTTATGAGAGCACAGGAAGATAGTGTTTGTCTTGTTTTCTTTGTTTGAGATGGTCACATCAGCTGCCCAGTCTGGCCTTGATTCAGGATACTCCTGCCTCTATCTCAAGACAGCTGACATTACAGGCATGTTTCACCACACTTAGCAATTAAATTCTTTACAAAAAATAAAAACTCCTTATACGAGTCCACTAGATGGCTCAGCAGGTAAAGGGGCCTTACCACCAAGCATGACAATCTCAGTTTGATTTCCAGGACCCATATAGTGGAGTAAGAGAACCAACTTCTCCAAGTTGTTCTGACTTCCACACTGCACTGTGGCATATGTGTCCTCAAGTACACGTGTGTGTGTGTGTGTGTGTGTGTGTGTGTGTGTGTGTGTGTGTGTG
>CABHPR010141971.1:23962-48181 GCA_902168415.1 Peromyscus melanophrys
GTGTGTGTGTGTGTGTGTGTGTGTGTGTGTGTGTGTGTGTGTGTGTGTATGCACACACAAAAAATAAGTTAATAGATAAAATAATGGAATACAAAGAAAATCTTTAACGTGCTTACCAGGTCTGATGAAGACATTTTCCACAGATAACATTGCTGCTATTGGAAGCAGTAAATCTTCACAGTCAAGAGAAGCAGCCTTGATCACTGCACATGTCAGATGTGGGGGGAGAGGAAACTCCACCATAGATAAACCCAGTCTCGTCACATGACCACTCCTTAACACAAAGAGAAAGTTCTTAGGACTCTAGGACAATACAAATAATGTTCATCATTCAGAATAAGTAAGATATAACTTAATTACTTAAACTCACCTCTAGAAAATCAGTTCAAAGAAATAAGACACTGTGTTCACTGGTCAGAACAATGAAAAGTGGTCTGTGGTTGTTGTATGATACTTTGTTTGTATTCTGACAAATAAAGCTTGCCTGGAGACCAGAGGGGGGAGCTAGCCACTAGTTAACTATAGAGGCCAGGCAGTGGATCACACCTTTGATCCCAGCACATGGGAGGCTCAAGCCTTTGATCCCTGCATATGGGAGGTCAAACCTTTAATCCCAGCACTAGGGAGGTGGAGACAGGAATATAAGGTGGGTAGAGACAGGATCTTGAGCCCATTCAGTCTGAGGATTCATAGAGGTGAGAAGTGGCTGCTGCTCAGCTTTTCTCATCTTTCAGCTTTCACCCTAACATCTGACTCTGGGTTTTTATTGTTAAGCCTAAATAGATTAGAGTATTAACTGGTGCCCAACATGGGGCACATGCCAGAGCTTCAAGCAGGGGCTCCCCCCACCTCCCGAGTCCCTCACTGGCTAGGTTTTCCTTTCCTTTTTCCCCAAGCCTCTGAGTGAGTTTGGGGCTTTTCTGTTGCCCACACCTTTGATCCTAGCACTCGGGAAGCACTGGCAGGCAGATCTCTGAGTTCCAGGACAGCCAGGTCTACACAGAGAAACCCTGTCTTGAAAAAAACCTAAAAATAAATAAATCCTCTATTGTGAGAAGTCTTACTTTTCTTTCCCTTTTCTTGTTGTATTTTTCTTTATTTAATGATTTTTGTGCACAAGCACGTGAAGCAGCACATACGTGGGGGTCAGAAGACAACTTGCAGGAAAATGGATCTCCTCTTCTATCCTGTGGGTTCCAGTGATCAAACTCAGGTCAGCCCAAATTATTTGTTTGTTTGTTTGTCTATTTAGTTTTGTTGGTTGTTTTCAAGATGGGTTTTTCTGTGTAGCAGCTCTGACTGTCCTGGAACTCAGAGGACAGTGTGTAGTTTAAGCTGGCCTTGAACTTACAGATCTGCCTGCCTCTGTCTCCTGGGTGTTGGGATTCAAGACATGCACCACCACCAAACGGTCCAGAAGTTTTAATACGTCCAAAACAACTACTCAATGAGGCAGAAAACTATAATATAAAAAACTATAAACATTTAACAGAGCACAGAGCTATCCTTGAAGAAATGAAGGAAAACAATTATCAAACCTTCCCTCAACACAGAATCATGACAACGAAGAGTCTTAGCCTTTTTCTGTAGCTAGAATAATGCTTGGATTGAAATGGTATTCAAAATCACTTGTTAACTGAAATCACATTAAGAAAAAGTGCTTTAGTTTGGGGTTTAAAAAATATTTCATTTGTTCTCCTTGTTTACAGAGCTTTTTGGTTGTTTGGGGTTTTTTTGTTTTGTTTTTTTAGGCAGAGCCTCTCAAGGCTGGCTTCAAATGCCATACTACAGCCTCAGGCTCCCAGGTACTGGGATCACAGATTACAGGCATGCACTTCCAAGTTTAGCTACAGGAAATGTCTTTATAGTTCAGTGTTTGAGAGCTGTGGTAAACAAAGACTAAGGACATATTTTAATTGCATATAAAACAATTCATTCAGATTGAAATAAATTCCTTTTGACTTCTGAAGAAAGACTAAGAACCTTTTTTTAAATAGCAAATCAAAAAGCCAGGCACAAAAGCTCATATCTGTAATTCCAGTACTTGAGAAGTTGAGGCAGAAGGACTATAAACTCAAGGCTAGTATGGACTGCATGGTGAGTTTCAGGCTGAGCTACATACTACAAACAACAACAAAAAAAGACTGGCAATATGTTTAGATTATATTTTTTTACCTGTCAATAGCATCACACTGGTAAAGCTGTTTAAGTGCTTCCAAAATAAGTCTCTCATTAGGTGGATCCAAATATGGAAACCTGTGTATTTAAATGGGATAGGAAAAAGTGAGGATTATTCATAGCAGGATCTTATACACACCTGATAGAAATTTCCTTAAAAAGTTTCACTTCTGGGCTGGAGAGATGGCTCAGAGGTTAAGAGCACCAACTGCTCTTCCAGAGGTCCTGAGTTCAATTCCCAGCACCCACATGGTGGCTCACAACCATCTGTAATGAGATCTGGCACCCTCTTCTGTGTACATAATAAATAAATAAATCTTAAAAAAAATACCCATACACATAAAATGATAAAATAAAAAAATTTTTAAAAGTTTCACTTTTCTTTCATTTTGTTTTGGGGACAAGGTCTCTTTCTACATAGCCCTGGCTGTCCTGGAACTCAATATGTAGAATGTAGATCGGGCTGGCCTCGAACTCACAGATACTACTGCCTCTGCCTTCCAAGTGCTGGGATCAGAGGTGTGCATTACCACGCCCTGCCCTGGCTCCATTTTTCAAATCCTCCTTTCCCTGAAAACATTGTAGCACCATGGTCAGCATTCAAAAGGAGGAAAATTTTTGCTTTTTCTGGAATCACATTCCTCTCATTCAAAACATACTTCTTGGCTAGAACACTCCCATCTTTTCTCTTTATCTTAATCTTGACTCATACTTTGTAGCCAATTACTCTCTCTTCTTTTCTGCAGGCCATGACTGTTTTTACTAAATTGTTACAAAATAGAGGAGAATGCCAATGAGATGATCAGTGAGTAAGGATGCTTGCCACCAAGCCTGACAATATGAGTTCTAGCTCCAAGATTCCATGGTGGAAGAGAACTGACTCCTCCAAGTTGTCTTCTGACCTCCACATGCACACCTATGTGCGTGTGCACACACAATCTAAAAAAAGAGAAAAAACAACTGAAAGTAGCTGAAAATTTCAAGTTACCTAATAGTAACTCAGGGCTGGCCTTGATTTCAAAGAGACCTACCTGCTTCTGCCTCCAAAGAGGTGAAATTAAAGGCTTGCACCACCATGCCTAGTCTCCTGACCCCCTTATTTTAATTACAAAGAAAACAGTTCAGAGGATAAAGTGCTACCACACCAGGCTTACACCTGGTTTCTTTCTTCTTTTCCTTTCCTTTCCTTCTGGTCTATTCAAGGCAGGGTTTGGCTGTGTATCCCACACTGGCTGTGGCCTCCCAGCAGTCTTTCTACCTCAGCTTTCCTAGTGCTAGGATTACAGACATGTGCTCTGATAGTGTATGCCTGTAATCCTACCACTTGAGAGGCAGCGGCAAAAGATCACGTGTTCAAGCCAGCCTGGAAGCCATGAGACCCTATCGCAAAAAACAGCAATGGGATCTAGAGAGAGATGGCTCAAGCATTAAGAGCACTTGTTGCTCTTGCAGAGGACCCAGGTTTAGTCCCCAGAACCCACATGGTGGTTCACAACCATCTGTAACTCCAGTTCCAGGGGATCTAACATTTCCTGACATCCAGGGACACCAAGCATGCAAGGGGTGCACAGACTTGTACGCAGGAAAAACATCCATATACATAAAATAAAAATCTAAAGAAAAGAGCAAAAGAAGAGTAACAATATAGACAGTATTAAGTCACTGAAAATAAACTAATGCCTATTCATTCTTATTTTTCTAATATGTGTTCATTCTTGGTTATTTGTACTCTGTAGTTCTTTGAGAGTATGCTAGGAATTAATGCCAAGCTTACTGGGCAGCTGATTTCAGAGTCTCCTCTTCCTAAATGAGACTATATCAAGACACTGTTTTTAAATCTGGATTTGCCAGAAAGTTTTTGGTTTGGTCATTTAGTTCTTTCAATGGCTGGTTATTTCTTTCTCATTGGCATAACTAATTAATAGTTAAATTTTACATTTTTCCTCTACATTCTTAATTAGAAAATCTCTTATCTTGAGCCAGATATAGTGGTACACACCTATAATATCAGCAGTTGGAAGTCACAGGTGGATCACTGTGAGTTCAAGACCAGCCTGGTCTAAATAGCATGTTCCAGGCCAGCCAGGGAGACATAATGAGACCCTGTCTCAAGAAGAAAAAAAAAATTCTGTAGTCTTACTTGAAACCATCTGAATTGGCTTCCTAAGAGTCAGGCTTGGTAGCACTGGCCTATAAATCATAGCACTCAAGAGACAAGAGAAAGAGGTTTGCTAAGGCCAGTCTAGTCTACACAGTGAGTTTCAGGCAGCCAGAGTTATATAATGAGGCTCTGACTCAAACAAACAAAAATATGTGCACCATTACATCTGGCTCCATAAAACACTTTCTAATTAGAATTACAGTCATACGCCTTACATTTAAAATTAACAGTGGCCAACCAGGCATTGTGGTGCATGCCTTTTAATCACAGTACTTGGGAGGCAGAGATAGGCAGATTTCTGTGAGTTCAAGGCTAGCCTGGTCTACAGAGTGAGCTCCAAGACAGGGAGATTTTGTCTCAAAAAACAAAACAAAACAACAACAACAAAAACAGTGGTCACTAAAGTTAGTCAAATCAACATCGGCATGAAGGCCTCAATTACACTAAGGTTTAAATATGAGAAAAAGATCAATTCTCGGTTTGAATGTAATTGGCCCCCATGAGCTTGTAGGGAGTGGCGCTATTAGGAGGTGTGGCTTTGTTGCAGGAAGTGTGTCACTGTGAGGGTAGGCTTTGAGTTCTATGTTCAAGCTACTCCTAGTGTCACAGTTGACCATTTCCTGTTGCCTGCAAGACGTAAGACTCTCAGCTACTTCACCAGCACCATGTCTGCCTGCATGTCACCATGCTCCCTGCCATGATGATAATGGACTGAACCTCTGAACCATAAATGAGTAAGCCACCACAATTAAATGTTTTCCTTTATAAGAGTTGCCATGGCCTTGGTGTCTCTTCACAGCAATAGAAACCTAAATTAAGACATCGAGTAAAGCAGTGCAAGCTTTGAAATACAACAGTTTAACACTGCTTACTTCTGGATTCCTCAATCTTAAATTACAGCAGTTTGAGGCTGATGAAAATGTTCTGAAATTTGACAGTGGTAATAGTCATCTAACACTGTGAATCTACTAACAACAATTTGAACTGTACACTTTAAAATGGCTAAAATACAGAATTTTATTTTAGGTAAATTAACATTTTTGGTTTAGGTTAAAAGCAACCATCAAGAGAACTAACCCTGGATATAGGGTAGTCTCAATTCCTGGGGACATATCAGTCAAAAAGTAGAAAATGATTTCTGAGCAATAGCCTGGCTTCTTCCACTCTAGCCACATTTCTTTCGAGGCTGCCCACATACCTTATGACATCATGTATGGCAAGGCACTTTAACGTCAGAACTACAGATGTCAAACTAGTTCTCTTAATCTCTGGGATCACATGATCAGGCATACACTGGTTCCAAAAATCTTTACTATAAATCCGAAAGCATTTTCCTGAGGCAGTCCTGCCAGCTCGGCCACTTCGTTGTAATGCTTCACTTCTACAAAAGAAAACAAAAACAGTTCCCAAAATGTTTTGTGCGTTTGCCAAGTAATTTACTTCCAATATTCAAACCAAGTAGAAAGACTCTACTCAGCTAACTGTTCTTTGAATTGAAAAGCTTCATAAAGAGACTTACTTTGAAATAGGAACCACCTCCAGGATGTCCAACCCTAATCTGGGGTTGTGATTTAATTGCTTCACAAAGCCTCCGTCCACTACATATCTAAGAGAATGAAAGCAAGTTAAATATCTAGAAAGTAAGGGGAGATGTGTTAATTTTTACTTTTATTTTATGTGTATGAGTGTTTTCCCGCATGTATTACTGTGCACCATGTACACGTCTGTTGCCCACAAAGTCAAGAAGAGGGCCACCAGTGCATCTCCTGGATGGAGTTACAGAAAGTTGGGAGCCACCAAGTAGGTGCTGGGAATCAAACCCAGATCCTCTGGAAGTGTAGCTCTTAACCACTAAGCTATCTCTCCAGCCCCAAAACTTGTTAATTTTAACCACTTCAGAGTCTCCTTTTCTACCATGTTTACTTTATTATTTATATTAAATATAAAACTTGAAAGTCAGCTTGGTGAGATGTTCAGAGAGTAAAGGTACATGCCAACAAGCCTGATGACCTGAGTTCAATCTTTGGAACCAGGAAAGGGCCGAGTGGCAGTGGTGCACACCTTTAATCCCTGCACTAGGGAAGCAGAGCCAGGCAGATCTCTGTGAGTTCGAGGCCAGCCTGGTCTACAGAGCGAGATCCAGGACAGGCACCAAAACTACACAGAGAAACCCTGTTTCAAAAAAGAAAAATAAAAGTTGAAAGTCAAGAATGGAATCATTATAATTAATGACAAAGTAAAATCCTCACAAATTAATGGTGGTAAAGCTAATGTGGGAAACATTTTGGCCTTTCTTTAAAAAGCTAAAATAGGATTACCTTGTGATCTAGGTATTCCATTCCCAAGTACAGACCCAAAAGTACTGAAACAAATATATAAACATTTGTAGATGAGTATTCATACCAGTAGTAACAACGAAGGCCAAGAAAGTAAAAATCCACCAAATTGTTCACTAAAACTTAACAGACTGGGGACTAGAGAGATGGCTTCTTTTATAGAGGATCAGGGTTTGAATCCCAGCACTTACATGGTAGCTGCTCATAACCACCTGAAACTCCAGTAAAAGAGGATCTAACAACCTTCTGGCCTCCATGGACACTGCATGTATCTGATGCACAGACATAAATATAGGCAAAACATTCACACACATAAAAACAAAATCACTGTTTAAAAACCCTAGCAGATTCACAGCCAGCAAGATGGCTTAGTGGGTAAAGTACCTGCTTAATGGACATGGGGCTTTATTTTGAATGAACAAATATTTTGGCACTAGATAGAGGTAGTACTTATACAAAACTGTAAATGTACTAAATTTAAATTTTTTTTCCATTTTTAAAGTTATTAAAACAGGGTTCACACTCAGCTCTGAACTGCTGTAACAGATTCAAAATCTAATTCTTTAGCATCCCATTTGAAGTCACTGTTGAGCAAGTCCAGTAAAGAGTTAAGTTAGGAATAGCACCAAATCTATAATTTTACTAAACAACATTCTGAAAACTGCTAGACCTTTGCTTGTATGGGAAAATACAATTACAGAAGTTAATGTAACTCTACTGCTCTAACCCTTTAGAAAAATCACTATTTTTTTCTTTTAAATTTTAAGTATCTATCTGTATTTTATTTTTGACACAAGGTTTTATTATATGGCCAAGGCTGGCTCTGTAGACACTATGTAGCTCAAGCTGGCCTCAAACTCAATCTTCTGGCCTCTGCTTCCTGAGTGCTGGAATTACAGACATACTACACTCCAACACACCTGGATAAGAAATCATTATTTTTATTTTTTAAAGTTGTTTTTAATGCATACAGATGTTTTGCTTGTATGTATATATGTGCACCATATGACTGCACTGTCCACAGAAGCCCTGTCCATCAGAACCCCTGGAACTAGATGTACATACAGTTTTGAGTATCTATGTGAATGCTGGGAATTGAAACCAGGTCCCCGACAAGCACAGCAAGTACTCTTTTAAATCTCTCTTTTTCTGCATGCACGCATGTGTGTTCATGCCTGTGTGTGTGTGTGTGTGTGTGTGTGTGTGTGTGTTTTGCCTGCATGCATGACTGTATACTACATTATGTGCCTGGGGCCTGCAGAGGTCAAAAAAGGGATACCATGGAACTGGAGTTACAGGCAGTTCTGAGTTGCCATGTGGGGGTTGGGAACTGAACCCAGGTTCTCTGGAAGAACAGCATGTACATACGTTTAATTGCTGAGCTAACTATCCAGCCCATAACTGTTTGTTTTTTTAAGTAGAAGAAATGTAATTTCTCTTTACTCATTCACCCAGAAGAATATAATTGAGTCTTGGAGACTGTGGTCTAGCCTTTGTATGGCAGGCAGTCAGACTAAGTGAAGGATATAAAATACACTGGATAAAATATCAGAAAGGGGGCTGGAGAGATGGCTCAGCGGTTAAGAGCACTGGTTGCTCTTCCAGAGGTCCTGAGTTCAATTCCCAGCACCCACATGGTGGCTCACAACCATCTGTAATGAGATCTGGTGCCCTCTTCTGGTATGCAGGCATATATTCAGGCAGATACTGTATACATAATAAATAAATCTTTAAAAAAAAATATCAGAAAGGGATGTAACTCAGAAGCCTCAAAGAATTTCACATCAGTTATGAATCCAGAATTGAACTTTCCAGGTGATTCTCTACTAATTTCACTCAAAATCTGACTGCATTATTAATTACATCCAAAAGCAATAGGGACTTGTACCATAATTCAATTTCATAAGGAAGTGAGAGGAAACACTCCCTCCAGATAAAGATTACATGGACACAATTAACCAACTGGGCTGGAGGCAGAAAGGCCTATCAAACCATGTAAGGCGTACATTAATAATGACCACTAGGAAAACAGCTGGCTGAAACCTAGGAAGCACTATAAATAACCTTGTATTTAGGAAGAAAAGGCTCAAGTTAACAAATAATTAAAAAGATGGCATAATTCAGAGTGTATTTCCTACTCCATTTCCCACTCAAAGCAATCAGTAATTATAAAATATGGAAGGTGAGCTAGGTATGGTGGTGCATACCTTTATTGCCAGTACCTGGGAGGCAAAGGCAGGCAAATCTCCTGAGTTTGAGGCCAGCCTGGTCTACACAGTGAGTGATACTCTTAAAAAAAAAAAAAAAAAAAAAAAAAAAAAAAAAAAACAGTGAGCTAAGTTAAGAACGTTAAAGAGAGGCTGAGGAAATGACTCAACATCAGTGAGGAGCGCTTGCTGTACAATCATGCCGACTGGCATTCTGATCCTAGCACCCAGGTAACAAGCCAGGCATGGTCTTGGCCTGCCTGTAGCCTTAGCAGAGTGGGCCAAAACAGAGAATTAATGGGCTTGCTGCCTGCAAGCCTAGATGACAAACAGTATCTCTAGGTTCTGTGAAAAACGCTGCCTCAAAAGGAATAAGGTAGAGAATGGCAAAGGAGGACACCCAATACCCTCAGGCCTCTGTGTGTATGCACATTCAAATAAAATTTAAGAAAAGAAAAACACTAAAAAATAGGTGAGAAAGGAGTTAGTAAAAAACACAGGCATAAATAAGTAAGTTTTTAAAAAAGTTGTACCTGATCCCATCTATCGTCAAAGATGTTGCAGAAATATTGGTGGATATGACACATTTTCTAATTCCAGGTGGAGGTGGCAAAAATATTCTCCTCTGTTGATCTAAAATATACACAGAGGACAAAAAATACTAGTTAAAAACATGCTCTTGTCAACACCAAGCTTTCAAAGAACTCATTTCTTTTCATTAGAGTTGTACTTTCATCACCTCTTCTTTCCTTCCTATGTAGCTTGCTCTTTCTGTCTTTCCTTTCTTCTACTTTCCTATGTAGCCCTAGCTGTCCTGCTATCCTGGCACTCGTTATACACCGGGCTCGCCTCCAACTCAGAGATCTGCCTGCCTCTGCCTCCTGAGTGCTGGAATTAAAGGTGTGCACCACTACACCCAGCTCATCACCTCATCAATAATCTAGAATATAAACTGTAATAACAAAGATTAAGACTATTTCTTAACGTTTCACTTTTAAGATTTTTAAATCCCGGCTGGAAAGATGTCTCAGAGCTTAAGAGAACTCACTGCTCTTCCAGTGGACCCAACTTTGAATCCCAGCACCGCCTGGCTTTACAAACAGATTTTTAAACATATGGAATTGTATACTACTATTTACTACAAAAAGACGACCTACAGCAATGTCCTTTATTTAGGTCATAGCTCCATGTAAAGACATGTATAAAAGTATGGACTTAGCTGGACGGTGGTGGCGCACGCCTTTAATCCAAGCACTTGGGAGGCAGAGCCAGGCGGATCTCTGTGAGTTCAAGGCCAGCCTGGGCTACAGAGTGAGTTCCAGGACAGGCTCCAAAGCTACACAGAGAAACCCTGTCTCGAAAAACCAAAAAAAAAAAAAAAAAAAAGTATGGACTTATTAAAAAGTAAGGCCATGCACACATATTCAGATTTTCTGAAGCCAATCCGCAGATTCCAAACTAAGGATCTCTGTCATCCTTAAAGATGTACCAGCTAGCAGGGCAGTGGTGCCTTTAATCCCAGCACTCGGGAGGCAGAGGCAGGTAGATCTCTTTGTGTTTAAGGCCAGCTTGGTTTACAGAACAAGTTCCAGGACTGCCAGGACTACACAGAGAAACCCTGTCTCAAAAAAAAAAAAAAAAGATTGATCAGCTAAATAGTTTTTACTTTTGGAGTGTGTCTGCCTACTTAATGACTACCTCTCCAGAGAAGTAAGACCACACTCGTTTCTAGTAGTTGAGGGTTAGCCCTAGTGCAATACATATTGTATAGTAGGTTGTGCCTCTGGTCTTAGAGTATAATACCAGGAATAAATATTTTCCCTATTAGAGGCCGATATGTTTCTCTCATGAATATAAAATAAAGTCCAAGAGATGCTAAATTTGATTTGGCAATTAAACTGCAAAGAAGAAAATAAACTTGTGAGCCATAAGGATATAAATCAATGTATATGGAGACAAGAAAGTTAGCCTAAAGAGAGAAAAGAACCAATTGTTCATGAGTAGACAAGAGAGTATTCCTATGTTCCTTCCTGTCCCTTTCCAGAAGTTAAGAGGCATGACTGTAAAATAAGGAAAAAGATGGATTTGGATCCACCTACCAGGTTCAACAGAAAACAGGGCACAAAACATTAGCAAGGACACCACAACACGGGGGAAGGGAGTAAGTGAGAGGCGGAAAAGGATAACTCTGAATACGTCCTGATGTTCTGATAATTGATGGATTTGGAACAACAGAGTAAGCTGTCAGAGACAGGAAGGCATCAGACAACAAATTCTTCAAACTGAGAGCTGAGAAATGATGGCAATGACAAGCAAGTTCTAGGATGCAAGAATTTGAAAGGGTGGCTGCGCTGAAGTCAAGGAAAAGATCAAGAAACTTCAAAGCAAAAGAGTTGAATGGATGGATCATCGATGTCAATGACATCCAAAAACAAGAACATGAGCAAAACTACTGGGACAAAAAGAAAAATTCTCTGTTTGTTTTTTGTTTTTCAAGACAGGGTTTCTCTGTGCAGTCCTGGCTGTCCTCAAACTTGCTCTGTAGGCCAGGCTGGCCTTGGACTTACGAGACTGCCCTGCCTCTGCATCCCAAGTGCTGGGATTAAAGGCGTGCACCACCACCTGCCAAGAAAAGTTCTTAATTTGCATTTATACTTTTCATATTCCTTTCGACTTTTTATGTGTTTATCATTATTATAAATTGTGTAATAGTTTCATTAAGACACAACAATTCTGATTACCTTCAATCCCTAATTTAACTATGAAAAAGTCTGATACACCTGAGCCCATGTAACCCAGCACCTGATAAGAGACTATAATAATCAGGGGGGAAAACTGGCAGAGGAAGAAACATGTTCCAAATCCTACCAAGAAATACAATCATTTTTAAAAGACCATTTAACACTCTTACTGAAATAAAGCTTCTACCAAGATATGATATAAACTAAGGACAATGGAATTCTCTTCCCGGAATTCCCTGTCCAAATACTCTCCAAAAGAATCCAAAGCAGGGATTGGGGATTTAGCTCAGTGGTAGAGCGCTTGCCTAGCAAGCACAAGGCCCTGGGTTCGGTCCTCAGCTCCAGAAAATTAAAAAAAAAACAAAAAAAACCGGAATATGCCATCCTTAAAATATGCCTCTTTGGCATATTGATTGTTTGCCAGGCGGTGGTAGCACACACCTTTAATCCCAGCACTTGGGAGGCAGAGGCAGGCAGATCTCTGTGAGTTCGAGGCCAGCCTGGTCTACAGAGCGAGTTCCAGGAAAGGCGCAAAGCTGCACAGAGAAACCCTGTCTCGAAAAACAAAACAAAACAAAAACAAAAACAAACAAACAAAAAAGAATCCAAAGCAGAAATATGCTTGTCCAGGCATATAGTATGTGAATAAAAGGAATACAATTTAATGTAGTAAACTTCAATGATGGCAAACCAAAGAAGGAAAGAGGAGGATGACTGTGGAATAGAAAAAAGAAATACAATATTATTTCCATGTTGAAATTCTGCCCACCCTGAGAAGTTATCTGGATGCATCACAAAAAATGTCTTGAGCATTCTTACTAACAGCACATGAAAATCAACTTCCTGACATGAGAAGATCTTAAAAACATGATGGAACTAGAAGGAAACTACAAACACTTGAGAGACAAAGACTGTTCAACATGAGAACGACTTGTGTTAATGAACTAGAGAAGCCAAACAAATGGGACATAAACTGCATTCAAAGACAATGAAGCACTGAATCTGGAGAAAGAGTGCATCAGATGTGTTCATCATGTGTGTGATTACATAAGCAGACAAACTGCCAAAATCCAATGAATCATAGCTTTAAAGTAATACTGCATAACATTATTTATCATATATAAATTATATCTCAAAAAGTTAATTTTAGGGGCTGGAGAGATGGCTCAGCAGTTAAGAGCACTGGCTGCTCTTTCAGAGGACCTGACTTCATTTCCCAGTACCCATGTGGCAGCTCACAACTGTCTGTAACTCCAGGATCCAACACCCTCACACAGACATACATGCAGGCAAAACACCAATAAAATAAAAATAAAATACAATGAGAAAGAAAGTCGGGATCTCTGAGTTCAAGGCCATCTGGTCTACAGAGCGAGTTCCAGGACAGCCAGGCTACACAGAGAAACCAAAAAGAAAAAAGAAAAGAAAGTTAATTTTAAAAATAAGCACAGTCAGGTGTGTGGTGGCACAAACCTTTAATCCCAGCACTTGGGAGGCAGACGCAGGCGGATCTCTGTGAGTCTGAGGCTAGTTTGATCTACACAGCAAGTTCTAGGCCATCAGGGCAACACGAGAAACCCCGAAACCCTGTCTCAAAAAACCCAGTAATAACAACAACAACAACAACAACAACAACAACAACAACAACAATAATAAAATAAAAATACATTAAATTCCAGATTTTACTATAAAACAAGCACACAAAAATAGTATCCTAACAATGACTGGAGAGATGGTTCAATGGTCAGAAGCACCTACTGCCCTTGTAGAGGACCGGAGTTCAATTCCCAGCACCCACATGGAGGTTTCACAACCATTTCTAACTCCCAGAGGTGCCAATGCCATCTTGGGACTTCCTCAGCACAAGACACACATGTAGTGTACTTACAAACATTCAGGCAAGATACCCATGTTCAGCAAAAAACAAAAAAATATAGATGACTGAAAATTAACAAAGGAGCTGAAGAATGGAAAAATCAGATGAACAGAACCGATGGTAAATGCTGAATATATCCAAATAATACAAAATGACCTAACAGTCAGGTGATATATCAGGACAATGTATCTCAAAATGTTGATGGTTATCATTTAGTTATATTGGTAGGATCTGAGTGATTTTTTTTTTTTTTTTCCGAGACAGGATTTCTCTGTGTAGCTTTGGAGCCTGTCCTGGTACTCTCTCTGTAGCCCCAGTTGGCCTCAAACTCACAGAGATCTTCCTGGCTTTGCCTCCCGAGTGCTGGGATTAAAGGCATGTACCACCACTGCCCAGCAATCTGAGTGATTTTTTTTTTTTTTTTTTTTTTTTTTTGTTTTTTCGAGACAGGGTTTCTCTGTGTAGCTTTGCGCCTTTCCTGGAACTCACTTGGTAGCCCAGGCTGGCCTCGAACTCACAGAGATCCGCCTGCCTCTGCCTCCCGAGTGCTGGGATTAAAGGCGTGCGCCACCACCGCCCGGCTCTGAGTGATTTTTAATATTCTGCTAGTATAAAGCCTACTTATAAGGGCTGGATAGATAGTTCAGTGGTTAAGAATACATGCTGCTCTTGCAGAAGAGTGGGGTTCAATTCTCACCACCTAAATGGTGTTTCACAACCATCCTTAACTCTAGTTCCAGAGGATCTAATGCTGTCTTCTGACCTCTATGGGCACCAGGTGTACATATGGTGCACAAACCTACATGCAGGCAAAACACTCATACACCAAAAAATAAATAAATAAATAGATAGATAGATAGATAGATAGATAGATAGATAGATAAAAAAATAAAAAGTCAAACACCTAATTATAATCCCAAGAGGTCATCTCTAAACACATACATATGATCAACACTATACTGACTCACTAAGGCTGTATTTATGTCTACATGTGTATGTATAAAAGTGTAATAATCAAAGAAGAGGTCATGAAGTTGAGAGGGAATAGAGGGACATGGAAAGCAGTGGAGGGGAGAATGTGGGGTAGAAATTATGTAAATACAATATTCATGTATGAAATTCTCAACAACAATAATACAACAATATTAAAACAAACTACTTATTGATTTGTAAGACAAAAGTTTTCCCATTTGAGGAGATTCCACATACAGTAAGTTTTCTGTCTGTTTCTGAGACAGGATCTCACTGTGGCCCTTGCTGGCCTGGAGCTCTCTGTGTGACCAGGCTGGCTCACAGAGATCCTCTTGCCTTTGCCTCCTGAGTGCTGAGATTAAAGGCGGGTGCCACCACTGAGCTATAGTTAAGCCACTGGTGTTACTCTCTGACACCATGCACCTTTCCTTTCCTTCACATACTCTTGAAATACAAAGTGCTCTTATATCCCCCTCCTGAATAACCAGTTATCAAATGTAGATTTACTCTACAATCTCAGGAACATCATGTGGCATCTATCTGTAAAATAAAAGTCTGATTATACAAAAACATGTCTGTGGGCAGATACACATTTTCTTTAGAAGATAGGCAATTTACTACAGAATAAGACAAGTCACTCTCAAAGGTCAAAATAGGTAATACCAAAGGGATCACTGTGGAAGAAAAAGCTCTCACAGGTTAATAGCTGATAGTGGCCAGAAACCACTGTGTGATCCTACATGTTAAGGCAGGCTTTATACTATTTTTCATGTGTAATTTCTCAGTGGGGAATAGCTATGGTTTGCCTAACCTAGTTAAAGACAATTTTTTTGTTTGTTTGTTTCTTGTTTTGTTTTTCGAGACAGGGTCTTTCTATGTAACCCTGGCTGTCACAGAACTCACTCTGTAGACCAGGCTAGCCAGCCTCAAACTCAGAGATCAGAGATCTGCCGGCCTCTGCCTCCTGAGTGCTAGGGTTAAAAGTGTGTGCCACTACCACTCATCTATTTAAAGGAACTTGAGACCCCTTATAACTCTCCCAAAAGGCTAAGTACTTTCAGTGATAAATTTTTTAATCCCATACAAGTACTGTCATTTATGAAACAACAGGTATATTTCAATGGGTTCTGACTTTCCCACACACGTGATTATAGTCTAGCTGAGCTCTAGGACATGTTTGTTCTCCGAAATGTTCTGCTTCTGCGCCAACTCCAACTCTGCAGGTACAGCTGGAGTGATGCTGTCAACAGAACAGCAGTTGTGCTGTCCACTGCAGTAAACCGCCGGACAGCGGACACAATGTCTTGTTTCCATCTGAAGCTTTGCTTCTGCCTCCGAGGCCTGAATGACTTAAAACACAACAACAACAACAAACTTTGTGGATTTCCTCTCTGAGAAAGAGAGATAGAGATACAGAGGCAGAGAGAGAACAAGAACCTGAGGTAAGGTAAGACATTTAAAGGAATGTCAGCAGAAAGCAAAGCCTGAAACTCAGTTTAACAAATGTTTAAACAGGATTTTTCACCATTTACATCATACCTGCATTCAAGTTGTTCACACAGCTTTAATATCAGCACTTAGGAGGCAGAGGTGAGTGGATCTCTATGAGTTTGAAGCCAGCCTGGTCTACACAGCAAGTTCAGGCCAGTCAGGGCTACATAAGGCCATGACTCAAAACAATAATAATATGAGGCTCAAGGGGTGGCTCACAGGTTAAAAGCAAGTACTGTTCTTCCAGAGGACCTGAATTTAGTTCCCAGCGTCCACATGGGATGGTTCACAACAGTCTGTAACTCCAGTTCAAAGGATCTGACACCCTCTTCTGAACTCCTCATGCACCTGCATTCACATGTGCACATACCTACACAGATACACATATATACATATAATCATAAAAACATGTCCTACAGTGTGGAAGTAGGTGGCACAGTCCAGGCCAAAGAGCTAGTTCATATAATCTTAGAAGTGATTACACAGCACTTGTCCACATTTGACAGATGAGAATTTTAGATGTCTCAACTGGGAAGATATCTAAGATTTTCATTTAAAAGACATTATCATGGCTAATATATTTAAAAAAAAAAAAGAGTAAATAGAAAATATTCACCTTGAGTTAAATATGGTGTTTTATACCTATAATCCAATACCCAAGAGGGAGTCAGAAGGAGCCCAAGCTGAAGGCCACCCTAGGATACATAATAAGATCCTGTCTCAAAATATCTACCTCATTAATTTTACCTATTCACTAAACCCACGTAGGAGTCACTGTTAAAAGTCTTTTCTAAGCTGCACGGTGGTGGCATATGCTTTTAACGCCAGCACTCGGGAAGCAAAGGCAGGTGGATCTCTGAGTTTGAGGCCAGCCTGATCTACAGAGTGAGTTCCAGGACAGCCAGGGCCACACAAAGAAACCTTGTCTCAAACCCCTTGCCCCCCTAAAAAAAAGAAAAACAATTGCCTTTAAGATGTAAAATGGAAAATAAAATGTAAAATGGAGATCACTACTTAATCTATATCAAGAGCTTACTATCACAAAAGATTTCCAAAATAGCACCTCATCTATGCTTAACTGCCAATGTAATTTTTAATTTTTTAAAAAAATTGTCAGTATTTTTTATGTGTATGGGTGTTTTGCCTACATGTATGTCTGTATACCTCATGTCTGAGGTGCACGAGGAGACCAGAAGCAGGCTTTAATCCTCTAGAACTAAAGCTCCATATGGTCATGAGCCACCATGTGGCACTAGGATTTGAACCAGGGTCCTCTGGAAAGCAGTCAGTGGGCCAGCTCTCTCCAGCCACAACATCCCTTTAGTTTTATAAGTTAAATCCAATAATAAAAAAGTTTTACAAGACAAATTCTAGTTCTCATTCAACAGTTTTTTATTATATTTATTATAGCCAAATACCCCAAAAAAGTTTGCATATCCTCTTTGAACATACATACACAAAATGATCAGTATTAAAAAGAAGGCCAATATATGGCTACTTAATAGGGAATGAAAATCCACTCTGCTTACTGTAGGACATACCTGGATACCTCAGATTTCTATCAATTTTGCAGAAATGGCAGACTAAGTATTGCTATAGTCCTCATTTGAAAGAATCCCCAAAAGGATTTTTTTCTGTTGGGAGAGCACGCCTTTAATCCCAACACTTGGGAGGCAGAGCCGGGGGATCTCTGTGAGTTCGAGGCCAGCCTGGGCTACAGAGTGAGTTCCAGGACAGGCTCCAAAGCTACACAGAGAAACCCTGTCTTGAAAAACCAAAAAAAAAAAAAAAAGAGCAGATCCAAGGTTCTCAAAAGTTACCGTGAAAGGACTTTAAACAAAATCGGTTCACCAGAGGGATGATGGCTCTCAACATTTTACTTCCTGATCTGGGTTAAGACCTGGGAGTTATAAAACTGAGATCAGTTTATGAAATTTTTTGACCCAAATACTGAAGATTTATATTTTTTTCTGTATACAGTAATTAATAAAAACATTTTAAAAGGGAGCTGGAGAAATGGCTCAGTGGTCAAGAGTTCTTGCTACTCTTTCAGGGGACCAGAGTCTGGTGCTCAGTACCCATATCAAGCAACACACACCTGCCTGTAATTACAGCTAAGGTATACAATGTCCTCTGCTGGTTCAGCTGGCCCCCTCAAGTATGAATTCATATACTGACATACACAGAAACATATGAATAAAAAAACTGAATCGTTTAAAAAAGTCTATAAAAGCCTGTCATATTTTCTTTCCTAGTAAGGAATTACCTGTTGTCATAGACCCATAACATGGCAGTATCAGCAAGCCATCTAGTGTGGTGTCTTGTACATCATAATCGTAATCAACAGACTCAGCCATCTGAAAAAGCAGCTCACAGCTCTTCTCTATTTCAAACTGGCCTGGAATGAGATGGAAAAACTTCAGGAATTGAACTGCAAATTTTAAAGATCTTTTTAAAGTTCAGTTTAAAATTAGCTTAAGGTTATTCTAAATCACTTTTTTGATCATGTAAGATATGCCCAACCTCAACAACAAAATTCAAACAGAAGTATGTTTCTAATTTCTAAAGAAGCAAAGTGTTTATCATCTTCAAGCCTTTCATGTTGTTAATACAGTTTCAGGAAGAGTGAATTACTCACACACAGGAGAAACTAGTACAGGAAATACTGAATTCAAGTACATTGCAAAAACTTGAACTTAACTTCCAAAAGTCGAAGAGACAGTTTTAAATGTCTCACTTCAAACATTAGTACAAGGCAGAGTAAGCCATTAGCAATGAATTTACTTATTTCTGCTAGGACGCAACTAGTTAAAAAGTTATACTACTCTTGGATTTAACCCCCAAATCTGCTACAGACTTGTTCACAATGCATGGATTCCACACCTTATCAATACTGTGTTATCTCACCACTTCAAGAAATGACAGTTGGGATGTCTGAATAAAAGAATTAATTATTCAGAACCAGGATTACTTAGCCAAATTAGAGCTCTGTCTACAGTAACCCTCCCCACCCCCAAAAAACACTTTCGAGAGTTAATTTCTTCCTATGAAAGGGTAGTGTAGCTCACGTGTATTTCCTCATGAGCCTGGCATTCTGTGTGCCTCTTATCTAGCAGAGAATCATAAAAAGGTAAGGCAACAGTTGAAAAACGAGCCCACATATCCTAGGAGAAGGAGCAGTCTGTCCACTCTGGTGTCATATTTCCTGCTTCCAAAAGGAAGACATTAACCAGGCATAGTGATGTGTGCCTGCTCTGCCAGAATAGCCTGGGCAATATATAAAGAAAGACCTTGGCTCAAAAACCACAAAATCATTTTATTTACTTACTTATTTACTGAAGAATTGAGGATTGTTTGTTGTTGTTCTTTTTTGTTTTTTTAACAGGGGCTTATCACATAGCCCAGGCTAGTCTTGAACTATATAGCCTAATCTATCTTTGAACTTGCAGCAATCATCCTGCCTCAGTCTCCAGAGTCCTGAGGTTAGCAGCATGCACCACTATACCTGGCTTACAAATTATAGATATTATTAAACCTAGTAGAGAATGCTCACCAGTCAGAAAAACTAAGATGTCTCCAGCCATTTCATTCAAATGAATATCCATGGTCACTTTCACAATCTAAAGAAAAAGGCAAAAACCACAACAATTATATTTTGGTGTAAAACACTCATTCCTCCACTACCATATCCTCTTGCTCCACCAAACAAACAAACAAACAAATATTGAATCAGACTCCCCAAAAGTCCTAGCATTCATGAAGGCCAGATGGCTCAGTAAGTAAGGTGCTTGCCACATGAGCTTGATGACCTTTGTTGAATTTCTAGAACTGACACAAAGGTAGATGGAGACAATAAACTCTACATACGACTGTCATCTGAGCACACTCTATGCATGCCATGGCATATGTGAACCCCCCAACACATCATACACACACAATAAATGAAATCTGTAAAAATAACAAGATAAATTACCAAACTGCTCAAGTAAATCACACACACAAGACACAAAAAGATTGCTAAGTAATACCGCTTGAATATATGCAGTATTTTCTCTGTCTCGTGGGCCAATCAAATTGCAGAATTTCTCTCTGACTGGATAGAGCCTTCCAGGTATATCAAATATGGGGCAATTTCCAAAGAACGCAGAGAGCTTGGCTAGCTCCATAGTTGCTGACATCACCACCACCTTTAAATGTTCCTTCCTGTTAGGAGACTTATCCTGAAACAGCTTCTTCAGTAAACCAAATAAGATATCCTGAAAGGAAAATCTAGTAAGTCACAATGCTAACACTTTATTATTTATTATTACTGTTCATTTTTATTTATTTATTTTTGAAATCAGGTCTCACTGTGTAGCTGTGGTTGGCTTAGAACTTACTAAGTAAAGCAGGCTGGCCTTCAACTCACAGAAATCTGCCTGCCTGCACCTCCTGAGTATGAAGAGTACTAAGAGTGCTGGGGTTAAAGGAGTGCCACCACATGCCCATTTTTATGTGGTGTTGAGAATCATGCCCAGGGCTTGTACATGCTAGGCAGGCACTCTACCAACTGAGATACATCCCTAGCCCATCTAACCTATTTTATTTTTTGTTTGTTGAGAAAAGGTCTCACTATGTAGCATGGGCTGGCCTGGAACTCTTTTGTAGACTGCGCTGGCCTCAAACTCTTAAGAGATCTGCTTACCTCTGCCTTCTGACTTTTGGGATTAAAGGCATATACCATCATGCCCAGCCATAACCAAGGAATTTCTATTTCAATAGATTAAAATGTAAGAGGAGGCAATTCTCAATACAGTAAAAAGTGACCCCAAACAAATGAACTTCTTGTTAATTATATAAAGAAAAAAATTGAAATACTCACTGTAGTTAAAGTTCTTTCATGGGCTTCATCCAAAATAATGACACTGAATTTGTTAAGATTTGGATCGCCCAAAATGTGTTTGAGTAAACATCCATCAGTCATGTATTTGATTGCTGTCTCCTGATGTTTGAAAGCAGAGTACATCAACTTGTAGCATCACAAAGCTTCGCGAAGAGTCAACTAATTCCCCACCCCCAAACACACAGATCAAACTACCAAGGTCTACATTAACAGGAACATAAAACTAACAAGGATGGTTAACTATAAAACATGTCACCTATATAAATAGGAACTAAAAGAGTGTCCTGTGATAAAGCAAGTCACCAATAAGAAGCTACAAAGAGGTCTGTGGAATGTGGCAAGATAAACACTTACAGACAAGATATGGGGGCTACTTCAGCAGCAGTGCACGCATTCTCTAGCATGCACAAGGTCCTAGGTTCCATCCCCAACATGGCAAACAAACTAAAAACACTTTGCCGACTTGGTTAAATCATCAGGTTCTCCATTGACTTCAAGAATACTGAGACACAGCACTGGCTATGCTAGCTAGTTTTTGTCAACTTGATATAAACTATAGTCACCTGAGAAGAGGGAACCTCAACTGAGACACTGTCTCCAAGATTAGCCTCCGGGAATGTCTATAGGGCATTTTCTTGATTACTGATTGATGTGGGCAGTACCATCCTTGGACAGACGGTCCTAGGAGGTTGTATGAGAAAGCAAACTGAGCAAGCCATGATGGAAAGCAAGCCATGAAAAGCAAGCCAGTCAACAGCACTCCGTGGCCTCTACTTCTATTCCTGCATCTAGGTTCCTGCCTTGGTTTCCCTTAATGATGGTCTGTAACCTATAAGCCAAATGAACTCTTTCCTCCCCAAATTAGTTTTGGTTGGTATTTTATCACCGTAATAAAAACCAAACTAATACACTGGATAGACTCTGAAAACAGCTACGTGTGATAAGAGGCACAAAGTAAAACTACTGCGTTATTCCACTTAGATACTTTGACTAGGCATGTTCATAGAGAGATTAGAGCTACAAGGACTGAATACAGTTTCTGTTTGAGATTATAAAAAAGTTCTGAAAATAGCAGTGACAGTTAAACAACACTGTAAACTGTGACTGTATCCGATGCTACTGGACTATACATGTAAAATGGTTAAAATGATAATATTTATCGTATGTACATTTTATTACTCCAACAAAACAGTTTAAATATGAATGCAACCAACACCAGATTTGAAGAGATGAACCAGGGGTGAAGAGCACTTGCTGTTCTTGCAGAGGACCCTATTTTGGTTCCCTGTACCCACATGGCAATTCACAACCATCTATTAACTCCAATTCCAGGAAAACCAATGCCCTCTTCTGGCCTCAGGTATCAGGCATGCATGTGGCACAAAAACACCCATACATATAAAATAGATTTTTTTAAGTAACAATTTTTTTAAAATGCAACCAACACATCAAGGAACTTATGATAAAAAAAAAAAAAAGAGTATCTTAAGGAAAATAAACATTACCATCATTTGATAATGGATAAACTAGTTGAAGGAGAAAATAGAGTATTAGGTGCCTAAGAGATAAAGCTTAACAATATGCAACAAAAATTAATTCTAGGAGCTGAAGAGATGCCTTAGTGGTTAAGAACACTGGCTGCTTTTTTTCAGAGGAGTGGGATTCAGTTCCCAGCACCCATAAGGTAGATCCCATCCATAATTCTCATTCCAGGTATCTGGCATCCTCTTCTGGACTCCTCAGGCACCAGGCATGTACATGGTGCATACACCACACAGGCAGACAAACACTTACATTTATAAAAAGTAAAAAACAAAACTTACTCTTCGTGGATTCTGAGGACTGAACTCAGGTCCTCGTGCTTGTAAGGCAGGTTCTTTACCAACTGAGCTGTCTTCTCAGACCATATCTCACCCCACCCCACCCCACTCCCTTAAGATTCATTCATTTATTTATTTGAAGGAGCTAGCTTTTTATGAAGGAGCTAGCCTACTTCGGGAATTCCAGGGCAGTGAGAGACCTTGTGTTAAAAACAAACAACAAAACAGACACATGGTACTTGAGGGACAACAATCAAAGTTATCCTCTGACCTCCACACATATGTACATACACAAGATCACAGAGAGACAAACATAAGGGCTAGGGATCTAAGTTTACAGTACTTTAAGTGGATACCAGTGAAACGTCTGTACCTTGGAGCTGCAGTCATCAAAACGAACTTGGTACCCTACTTTAGATCCCAAAGTGCATTTCATCTCTTCAGCAACCCTCTGAGCAACTGATATGGCAGCTACTTTTCGTGGCTGAGTCACACCAATCATACCATGTTGTGAAAATCCTACCAAAACCAGAAACAGAAACACATACAATTAGTTATCAATGGTTTCCTCCTAGGAACTAAAATTAAAATTGTTCCTGGTCAATCAATACAAATAGTATGAATGTTTCCAAAAGAAAATCCTCCAAATTAGCAACATACGGTAGTACACTTGCAAATATACTACTAAGAAATCTAACTATTAATTTAAAATAGAAATGCACATCCAGGGACCAGAAAGACGGTTCAGCAGGTAAACACACTTACCTGATGACCTGAGTTCCATCCCAGATCCCACAGCGGCAAGAGAGCACTGACTCTCTAAAGTCATCCTGTGACCTCCACATGCACACTGTCACACATGTGTCTATACACAACTGATAGCATATCAAAGGAAATTACTTAAAAAAATACACATCCACAGCCATTCTAAAAGTAAAAACGCTAATTAGGTTTCAGGTTTTTATTTTTCAGTTTTTAAAAACATTTGAAGAATAAGCCAAGGACTCTGTAGGTTTGTTTGCTTATTTGCTTTACTTTTTTAAAGATCTCATTATGCTGTCATACTGGCCTCAAACTCCTAAGCTCTACCGATCTTCTTGACTCCAGCTCCCAAGCAGCTGGTACTATAGGCATAAATACTGCATGGCTTAAGAACTGTAAAACTGAAATCCAAGAACCTTCACACACTTCCTCAACTGTTCTATGCCACAGAAGTAAAAGTGGATTTAAATATACCACCCTTCCATAAATTTCTGTAGGTATTTTAACCATTTTAATATCTATGAAAATGGAGATGCAACGTATAGCAGGCAGGCCTTTTTTCTTAATAACATGTAAAACAATGGTATGCATTAGCAGATGTCAAACTAGGTTTGATGCAGCAGATTATGTTAATATAAGGGCCAGGCATGATGGAGGCCAGCATGAACAGCATATGGAGGCCATTCTCAAAAAAATTGTTTGTTTTTTTCGAGACAGAGTTTCTCTGTGTAGCTTTGCGCCTTTCCTGGAACTCGCTTTGGAGACCAGGCTGGCCTCGAACTCACAGAGATCC